>JAKOOJ010000018.1:495000-745000 GCA_022577455.1 Arizona elegans
ATCTATCTATCATCTATCATCTATTTATCATCTATCTATCAATCATCTATCTATCTATCATCTATCTATCATTATTTACCTATCATCTATCATCTATCTATCTATCATCTATTTATCTATCTACCTACCTACCTACCTATCTATCTATCATCTATCTATTTATCTATCATCTATCATCTATCTACCTATCATCTATCATCTATCTATCTATCTATCTATCTTCTATCTATCTATCTATCTATCTATCCATCATCTATTTATCTATCTACCTACCTACCTACCTATCTATCTATCATCTATCTATTTATCTATCTATCATCTATCATCTATCTACCTATCATCTATCATCTATCTATCTATCTATCTATCTTCTATCTATCTATCTATCTATCTATCTATCATCTATTTATCTATCTACCTACCTACCTACCTATCTATCTATCATCTATCTATTTATCTATCTATCATCTATCATCTATCTACCTATCATCTATCATCTATCTATCTATCTATCTATCTTCTATCTATCTATCTATCTATCTATCTATCTATCTATCTATATCTATCATCTATCAATCAATCATTTATCTATCTATCATCTATCTATCAATCAATCATCTATCTATTTATCATCTATCATCATCTATCTATCTTCTATCTATTTATATCTATCATCTATCTATCATCTATCATCTATTTATCATCTATCATCTATCAATCATCTATTAATCATCTATCTATCAATCAATCTATCTATCATCTATCTATCAATCATCTATCTATCTATCATCTATCTATCAATCAATCATCTATCTATCTATCATTATTTACCTATCTAACTATCATCTATCTGTCATCTATCATCTATCTATCTATCTATCTATCTATCTATCATCTATTTATCTATCTACTTACCTACCTACCTATCTATCATCTATCTATTTATCTATCTATCTATCATCTATCTATCAATCATTTATCTATCTATCTATCTATCATCTATCTATCTATATCTATCATCTATCAATCAATCAATCAATCAATCATCTATCTATCTATCATCTATCTATCATCTATCTATCAATCAATCAATCATCTATCTATCATCTATCTATCAATCAATCATCTATCTATCATCTATCATCTATTTATCATCTATCTATCTATCATCTATCAATCATCTATCTATCTATCATCTATCTATCATTATTTACCTATCTAACTATCATCTATCTGTCATCTATCATCTATCTATCTATCATCTATCTATCTATCTATCTATCTATCTATCTATCTATCATCTATTTATCTATCTACCTACCTACCTACCTATCTATCTATCATCTATCTATTTATCTATCTATCTATCATCTATCTATCAATCATTTATCTATCTATCTATCTATCATCTATCTATCTATATCTATCATCTATCAATCAATCAATCAATCAATCATCTATCTATCTATCATCTATCTATCATCTATCTATCAATCAATCAATCATCTATCTATCATCTATCTATCAATCAATCATCTATCTATCATCTATCATCTATTTATCATCTATCTATCTATCATCTATCAATCATCTATCTATCTATCATCTATCTATCATTATTTACCTATCTAACTATCATCTATCTGTCATCTATCATCTATCTATCTATCATCTATCTATCTATCTATCTATCATCTATCTATCTATCTATCATCTATCTATATCTATCATCTATCATCTATCAATCAATCAATCAATCAATCATCTATCTATCATCTATCTATCATCTATCTATCTATCATTATTTACCTATCTAACTATCATCTATCTGTCATCTATCATCTATCTATCTATCTATCTATCTATCTATCTATCATCTATTTATCTATCTACTTACCTACCTACCTATCTATCATCTATCTATTTATCTATCTATCTATCATCTATCTATCAATCATTTATCTATCTATCTATCTATCATCTATCTATCTATATCTATCATCTATCAATCAATCAATCAATCAATCATCTATCTATCTATCATCTATCTATCATCTATCTATCAATCAATCAATCATCTATCTATCATCTATCTATCAATCAATCATCTATCTATCATCTATCATCTATTTATCATCTATCTATCTATCATCTATCAATCATCTATCTATCTATCATCTATCTATCATTATTTACCTATCTAACTATCATCTATCTGTCATCTATCATCTATCTATCTATCATCTATCTATCTATCTATCTATCTATCTATCTATCTATCATCTATCTATATCTATCATCTATCATCTATCAATCAATCAATCAATCAATCATCTATCTATCATCTATCTATCATCTATCTATCTATCATTATTTACCTATCTAACTATCATCTATCTGTCATCTATCATCTATCTATCTATCTATCTATCTATCTATCATCTATTTATCTATCTACTTACCTACCTACCTATCTATCATCTATCTATTTATCTATCTATCTATCATCTATCTATCAATCAATCATCTATCTATCATCTATCATCTATTTATCATCTATCTATCTATCATCTATCAATCATCTATCTATCTATCATCTATCTATCATTATTTACCTATCTAACTATCATCTATCTGTCATCTATCATCTATCTATCTATCATCTATCTATCTATCTATCTATCATCTATCTATCTATCTATCATCTATCTATATCTATCATCTATCATCTATCAATCAATCAATCAATCAATCATCTATCTATCATCTATCTATCATCTATCTATCTATCATTATTTACCTATCTAACTATCATCTATCTGTCATCTATCATCTATCTATCTATCTATCTATCTATCTATCATCTATTTATCTATCTACTTACCTACCTACCTATCTATCATCTATCTATTTATCTATCTATCTATCATCTATCTATCAATCATTTATCTATCTATCTATCTATCATCTATCTATCTATATCTATCATCTATCAATCAATCAATCAATCAATCATCTATCTATCTATCATCTATCTATCATCTATCTATCAATCAATCAATCATCTATCTATCATCTATCTATCAATCAATCATCTATCTATCATCTATCATCTATTTATCATCTATCTATCTATCATCTATCAATCATCTATCTATCTATCATCTATCTATCATTATTTACCTATCTAACTATCATCTATCTGTCATCTATCATCTATCTATCTATCATCTATCTATCTATCTATCTATCTATCTATCTATCTATCATCTATTTATCTATCTACCTACCTACCTACCTATCTATCTATCATCTATCTATTTATCTATCTATCTATCATCTATCTATCAATCATTTATCTATCTATCTATCTATCATCTATCTATCTATATCTATCATCTATCAATCAATCAATCAATCAATCATCTATCTATCTATCATCTATCTATCATCTATCTATCAATCAATCAATCATCTATCTATCATCTATCTATCAATCAATCATCTATCTATCATCTATCATCTATTTATCATCTATCTATCTATCATCTATCAATCATCTATCTATCTATCATCTATCTATCATTATTTACCTATCTAACTATCATCTATCTGTCATCTATCATCTATCTATCTATCATCTATCTATCTATCTATCTATCATCTATCTATCTATCTATCATCTATCTATATCTATCATCTATCATCTATCAATCAATCAATCAATCAATCATCTATCTATCATCTATCTATCATCTATCTATCTATCATTATTTACCTATCTAACTATCATCTATCTGTCATCTATCATCTATCTATCTATCTATCTATCTATCTATCTATCATCTATTTATCTATCTACTTACCTACCTACCTATCTATCATCTATCTATTTATCTATCTATCTATCATCTATCTATCAATCATTTATCTATCTATCTATCTATCATCTATCTATCTATATCTATCATCTATCAATCAATCAATCAATCAATCATCTATCTATCTATCATCTATCTATCATCTATCTATCAATCAATCAATCATCGATCTATCATCTATCTATCAATCAATCATCTATCTATCATCTATCATCTATTTATCATCTATCTATCTATCATCTATCAATCATCTATCTATCTATCATCTATCTATCATTATTTACCTATCTAACTATCATCTATCTGTCATCTATCATCTATCTATCTATCATCTATCTATCTATCTATCTATCATCTATCTATCTATCTATCATCTATCTATATCTATTCATCTATCATCTATCAATCAATCAATCAATCAATCATCTATCTATCATCTATCTATCATCTATCTATCTATCATTATTTACCTATCTAACTATCATCTATCTGTCATCTATCATCTATCTATCTATCTATCTATCTATCTATCATCTATTTATCTATCTACTTACCTACCTACCTATCTATCATCTATCTATTTATCTATCTATCTATCATCTATCTATCAATCATTTATCTATCTATCTATCTATCATCTATCTATCTATATCTATCATCTATCAATCAATCAATCAATCAATCATCTATCTATCTATCATCTATCTATCATCTATCTATCAATCAATCAATCATCTATCTATCATCTATCTATCAATCAATCATCTATCTATCATCTATCATCTATTTATCATCTATCTATCTATCATCTATCAATCATCTATCTATCTATCATCTATCTATCATTATTTACCTATCTAACTATCATCTATCTGTCATCTATCATCTATCTATCTATCATCTATCTATCTATCTATCTATCTATCTATCTATCTATCTATCATCTATTTATCTATCTACCTACCTACCTACCTATCTATCTATCATCTATCTATTTATCTATCTATCTATCATCTATCTATCAATCATTTATCTATCTATCTATCTATCATCTATCTATCTATATCTATCATCTATCAATCAATCAATCAATCAATCATCTATCTATCTATCATCTATCTATCATCTATCTATCAATCAATCAATCATCTATCTATCATCTATCTATCAATCAATCATCTATCTATCATCTATCATCTATTTATCATCTATCTATCTATCATCTATCAATCATCTATCTATCTATCATCTATCTATCATTATTTACCTATCTAACTATCATCTATCTGTCATCTATCATCTATCTATCTATCATCTATCTATCTATCTATCTATCATCTATCTATCTATCTATCATCTATCTATATCTATCATCTATCATCTATCAATCAATCAATCAATCATCTATCTATCATCTATCTATCATCTATCTATCTATCATTATTTACCTATCTAACTATCATCTATCTGTCATCTATCATCTATCTATCTATCTATCTATCTATCTATCATCTATTTATCTATCTACTTACCTACCTACCTATCTATCATCTATCTATTTATCTATCTATCTATCATCTATCTATCAATCATTTATCTATCTATCTATCTATCATCTATCTATCTATATCTATCATCTATCAATCAATCAATCAATCAATCATCTATCTATCTATCATCTATCTATCATCTATCTATCAATCCAATCAATCATCTATCTATCATCTATCTATCAATCAATCATCTATCTATCATCTATCATCTATTTATCATCTATCTATCTATCATCTATCAATCATCTATCTATCTATCATCTATCTATCATTATTTACCTATCTAACTATCATCTATCTGTCATCTATCATCTATCTATCTATCATCTATCTATCTATCTATCTATCATCTATCTATCTATCTATCATCTATCTATATCTATCATCTATCATCTATCAATCAATCAATCAATCAATCATCTATCTATCATCTATCTATCATCTATCTATCTATCATTATTTACCTATCTAACTATCATCTATCTGTCATCTATCATCTATCTATCTATCTATCTATCTATCTATCATCTATTTATCTATCTACTTACCTACCTACCTATCTATCATCTATCTATTTATCTATCTATCTATCATCTATCTATCAATCATTTATCTATCTATCTATCTATCATCTATCTATCTATATCTATCATCTATCAATCAATCAATCAATCAATCATCTATCTATCTATCATCTATCTATCATCTATCTATCAATCAATCAATCATCTATCTATCATCTATCTATCAATCAATCATCTATCTATCATCTATCATCTATTTATCATCTATCTATCTATCATCTATCAATCATCTATCTATCTATCATCTATCTATCATTATTTACCTATCTAACTATCATCTATCTGTCATCTATCATCTATCTATCTATCATCTATCTATCTATCTATCTATCTATCTATCTATCTATCATCTATTTATCTATCTACCTACCTACCTACCTATCTATCTATCATCTATCTATTTATCTATCTATCTATCATCTATCTATCAATCATTTATCTATCTATCTATCTATCATCTATCTATCTATATCTATCATCTATCAATCAATCAATCAATCATCTATCTATCTATCATCTATCTATCATCTATCTATCAATCAATCAATCATCTATCTATCATCTATCTATCAATCAATCATCTATCTATCATCTATCATCTATTTATCATCTATCTATCTATCATCTATCAATCATCTATCTATCTATCATCTATCTATCATTATTTACCTATCTAACTATCATCTATCTGTCATCTATCATCTATCTATCTATCATCTATCTATCTATCTATCTATCTATCTATCTATCTATCATCTATTTATCTATCTACCTACCTACCTACCTATCTATCTATCATCTATCTATTTATCTATCTATCTATCATCTATCTATCAATCATTTATCTATCTATCTATCTATCATCTATCTATCTATATCTATCATCTATCAATCAATCAATCAATCAATCATCTATCTATCTATCATCTATCTATCATCTATCTATCAATCAATCAATCATCTATCTATCATCTATCTATCAATCAATCATCTATCTATCATCTATCATCTATTTATCATCTATCTATCTATCATCTATCAATCATCTATCTATCTATCATCTATCTATCTATCTATATCTATCATCTATCAATCAATCAATCAATCAATCATCTATCTATCTATCATCTATCTATCATCTATCTATCTATCATCTATCATCTATTTATCATCTATCTATCAATCATCTATCTATCTATCATCTATCTATCATTATTTACCTATCATCTATCATCTATCTATCTATCATCTATTTATCTATCTACCTACCTACCTACCTATCTATCTATCATCTATCTATTTATCTATCATCTATCATCTATCTACCTATCATCTATCATCTATCTATCTATCTATCTATCTTCTATCTATCTATCTATCTATCTATCCATCATCTATTTATCTATCTACCTACCTACCTACCTATCTATCTATCATCTATCTATTTATCTATCTATCATCTATCATCTATCTACCTATCATCTATCATCTATCTATCTATCTATCTATCTTCTATCTATCTATCTATCTATCTATCTATCATCTATTTATCTATCTACCTACCTACCTACCTATCTATCTATCATCTATCTATTTATCTATCTATCATCTATCATCTATCTACCTATCATCTATCATCTATCTATCTATCTATCTATCTTCTATCTATCTATCTATCTATCTATCTATCTATCTATCTATATCTATCATCTATCAATCAATCATTTATCTATCTATCATCTATCTATCAATCAATCATCTATCTATTTATCATCTATCATCATCTATCTATCTTCTATCTATTTATATCTATCATCTATCTATCATCTATCATCTATTTATCATCTATCATCTATCAATCATCTATTAATCATCTATCTATCAATCAATCTATCTATCATCTATCTATCAATCATCTATCTATCTATCATCTATCTATCAATCAATCATCTATCTATCTATCATTATTTACCTATCTAACTATCATCTATCTGTCATCTATCATCTATCATCTATCTACCTATCATCTATCATCTATCTATCTATCTATCTATCTATCTATCTATCTATCATCTATTTATCTATCTACCTACCTACCTACCTATCTATCTATCATCTATCTATTTATCTATCTATCATCTATCTATCTATCTTCTATCTATCTATCTATATCTATCATCTATCAATCAATCAATCATTTATCTATCTATCATCTATCTATCATCTATCTATCAATCAATCATCTATCTATTTATCATCTATCATCATCTATCTATCTTCTATCTATTTATATCTATCATCTATCTATCATCTATCATCTATTTATCATCTATCATCTATCAATCATCTATTAATCATCTATCTATCAATCAATCTATCTATCATCTATCTATCAATCATCTATCTATCTATCTATCTATCTATCTATCTATCATATTTATTTATTTATTTATTTATTTATTTATTTATTTATTTATTTATTTATTTATTTATTTTTCGCCTGTCCCAATCCAAAGACTCTCACTGCATTAAAGCATTTTTGTTTAACAATGGTTTACATAATAGTTTATTAATAGGTTAACAGCTAGTTTGGTCTAGTGGTTAAGGCACTAGGACAGAAACCAGGAGACTGTGAATTCTCGTTCCACCTTTGACATGAAAGCCAAATGAGTGACTTTGGGCCAATCACCAGGTGACTGTGAGTTTTGGTCCCATTTTAGGCTTGAAAACCAACTGGGCCAGTCACTCTCACTCAGCCCAACCCACCCTCTCCTCTAGGAGGAGAAAAGAGTATTAGGTATGTTCACCACTTTAAGTCGGTGCCCATCCAGCAGCTGAATCAGAGGAGGAGGAGGAGGTGTTGGAGTCAGGGTCAGCATCAAGGCAACCTGAGAGCTCCGAGGGGGAAGAGGGAATGGAGCTGGCAGAGAGAGAGAGAGACAGAAGCAGAGCCTGGGCCCTCCATCAGTCCTAAGATGGAGAGTCAACAGCCCCCGGGTCTGGAGGTGGCTGATGAGGAAGAGGAGGAACAGCTGGGTCCAGTGCCTGATGTGCGGATGCGCAGAAGGCAGAGGAGAGGAGAGCAATGGAAATCCATGGGCTGATCCTTGGGAAGGAAGAGCCACCGCTGCTAGCAAAGTCCCACCCTAACTCTGGGGATAAAAGGCAGGGGGCGGAGATGAATAGATGTGGCAGACAACTATTCATCTCCCTGCCGGACGGTCTTGTTAGCCTGCGGTGAGAGAGAAACTTTTTGCTGGGGCTGCTAGCGCTGCCCCGGCAAAATAATAAAGGAGTCTTTGAGTTAACTTCAGAGGGTTTGTCATGTTTGGGGAGCTGGGTCAGAACAATAATCTCAACCAGACGGTACAGATGACAAGCAAAATAAAAGTTTTGTCTATGTCTAGAAAGGACAGAAGAAGAAGAAAAAATGTTCTCATTATTCATTTGAAAAAAGTGAACTTCTAAATAAGAAGAAACTTTTGAAATCTAGAACAGATGGCATCCTAGGAACAGATTTCTGCTTTTAGAATCTACTCTGTTTAACGGAAGGTGAAAATCCACTATTGGTTCCAAAATGGTTCCATTGTATTGAAATGTTGAGGTCAGAAAGAGGAATGTGCCAAACATTAAAACAATCTGATTTACTTTTCTGACCATGTTAATATGGCTAGATTCTGGTCCAGCAGCTTCTCATTACATATTATCTCAAAAATCCACACCAAATTTAATAATCTTTAAATCATCAAGGAAGCAGTATCTTTGTATATATCTCATCTGATGTGTTACATTTTGTTAAGATAAAATTTGTGGTTTTTTTTTAATTCAAACTATCCTGCCTGAATTCCTGGTTATCTTGATGCACAGAGTGGGAGAGGCTAGTGCCGTGATGGCAAACTTATGGCATGCATGCCATTGGTGCAGGGGTGAAATGTAAAATGTGTTACTACCAGTTCTGTGAGCGTAGCTTGGTGGTGGTGGGTAATGTGACTGGATGGGTGTGGCCAACTTTTTTTTTTTTTTTAACTTTTCAAAGCATTTTTTTTAATGCTTTGAAAAGCCTCTGCCGATCAGGCAACTCAGCTGGGATCGTCAGAGACTTTTCAAAGCATTTTTTTTACCACCTCTTCAGCCAAGAGGTTGCAGAAAAAAATGCTTTGAAAAGCCTCAGATGATCCCAGATGAGCTGTGCGATCATCAGAAGCTTTTTTTTAACTTTTAAAAGCATTTTTTCACAGGAAAAGGTTGTAGAAAAAATGCTTTTAAAAGTAAAAAAAAAAAAAGCCTCTGATGATCGTGCAGCTCAGCTGGGCATGGTGGGGCGGGGGGCGCACAGATTTTTGCTACTGGTTCTCCGAACCACCCACCGCCATCGCTACCGGATCGGGTGATCCGGTCCGAACCGGGAGCATTTCATCCCTGCAGTGGTGGCATGCAGAGCCCTTTCTGTGAGTATGCGTGCCATTGCCAGCTGCTTTTTTGGTTTCTGGCGTGCATGTGCACACCGGCCAGCTGGTCTTCACAGGTGGCAGAGCACCGGAAAACAGCCCGGGAAATGGCCTGAAAATGGCTCAAAAAACGGTCCAAAAACGCCCCAAAAACAGGCCAGAAAAACAGCCTGAAAATGGCCCAAAGAACCAGCCAAAAAACGGTTCTTTGGGCATGCATGCGCTGGCCAGCTGTCTTCGGGTTTCCAGTGCTCTGGTGCGCGCACATGCACACAACATGCACACAATTTTCAGTTTGGGCACTCGGTGCTGAAAAGGTTCTCCATCACTGGGCTAGAGAAAGCGTTTTCGTGGTATTCAAGTCTTGGCCCTATTCTATATATATATATATCATGCTGTCACATACATGCCCAAAGGGGAGGAGGAGCTTGCAGCGTGACATTGCAACACTGCTTTTGTGATGAACAGGGTGAAAAGTGGCAGGCACAGCAGGCAGGATCCTTTAATAGGCCTGCAGGGCATTTCAGATTAAATATCCAAGAGGCTTCAGTGTATGCAGGAGCGCGAAAATAACGTTTATTGAGGGATTTGGGCAGGATTGAGCAGCAGAGTATACCAAGGCTGCAATTTAAAGGGTGGTGCTTCACACAGGGCAAGAGGAAAAATAGAAATAAAGCATTTAAACAGAGTAAGGGATCTGTGGCTGGCTCAGGGAGGCGTGGAATTTAAAAAAAAAGGCTTTGGGCAGCAGGTAATGGAAAATAAGGAAACTAGGACAAGGCACTGGTCATGGAGAATTTGGAGCTGCTCCAGGTTTGGGGGTGTTTGAGTGAAATTAGACTAAAACAGTGAATAAGAAAGTTAGTCCCTTGGCAACACTCACTGTGGAGATGCGTAATGGGCCAAGAGCCAGATGTGAGGCAAAGCTCTCCACATGCCCAGCAGTGGAAAGAGAAAGAAATTATGTATGAATTTTGAAACTTGCAATTCTCCAAGGTCTTGACTCAGATAGCTACTGTATCCAGTTGGCTGGTTGCTTTTATACATTTTTCATACAAATGTGACTTCATCACAGTCTTTTCCCAGTCATGTTGAGAGTGATATTTACTTTATTTATTAAATTTATATGTTGCCCTCCTCGCTATCCAGAGTGACTTTGGGCAGTGACTCTTACAATAGAGTGACTCTTACAATAGTTTGCCATCCTTAAAATGGCTTTCTATCCTCATTTTTCATCAGTGAATCTCATTTGGAACCTTCCTTCCTTCCTTCCTTCCTTCCTTCCTTCCTTCCTTCCTTCCTTCCCCTCTCCCTCCCTCCTTTTTTTCCAATATTCCCATTGAACTCTTCACTATTTCCCCAGTACAGTACTGGAAAATTTTGCAAGTCATTTATCAAAGGAAATGTGTCCATTGCGTTTATAGCCTAAAGTTAGAAAATCTGTACAACACAAAACAATACAATTGTGTTCTGCCTGGAGTTTTGGTGTCTATTCGAATTTTCATTGTTTACATCAGAGTCTATATGTTGATGTTGCAAAGATACACCCTATGAAGCTTTCCAGCAGAAATATTTCTTCTGGTCTAGAAGAAGAAAACTAAGAGAGGATCTGGATCTGAAACAGAAATTAATGTGTTTGGTGCCCCTGGATATAATAGAGTTGTTTTATGGAAAGCATTTTCCTTGGGGTTGAATCAGATCTCTTGTGCAAACAGTTTTTCATCTACTTCTATTATTTAATGTTTCAACCAGAGTACAGAATAGCATCTCCAAATCTGCCTTGCAATTTCTCAAAAAAAGGTTTCTACTTCTCAACTGTTCTCCGAGTTCTTGAATATTTATTTTAAATTTCATGAATGAATGTCCTGGAGTAGAATTTCTGTTGGACATTTTCCTAGCAAAACCCATGTACAGTGTCAGAGAGATTAATTACATATTATAACAGGGCATTTACCACTGAAAAATGCAAAAGAAGTCATATCCTAATCAGGAGAATTTAAATAACATTGCCTTTAAATCTTTTAAAGCAATTGTTAAAACATGACAGGAAAAAAATGCAGGACACAACAATCAGAATCACAATACAGTTATCTCTGGCCTCGAGGCTCTAATTTTGGGAGCCTGGTGGGATGGGAAAACGACCTATGGCCCTACAGATGTCTGAATGGCAATTATAATTTCCAATATTGGATAAGTTTACAGAAATTCTGGAAAATGCTAAAGTGTCATGGCTAGTAAGACTGCATTACACCAACATAAAAGGGGAAGGATGGAAAAATACAAGAAAGTAAAGCCAAGTTGTACCTATCAGACTTCAAAAGAGTCCAGTGCAGAGAAAATTGGGGGGGGGGGGAATCTGCAAAGGAATGGGCCTATTTGTCTCAATATATATTCATCCTTGATAGTGTGGAATGAAAAGCATGCAGCTGCAGGGGATGACCCATTTACTAAAGTGGAGGCCAAAGTAAGGGGCAAAACTGGTTTTAGGAGGATGGCCTAAGAAAAAGGTTTGTGCATATCAGCAGAGGAAGAAAGCTGTTTCTGAACTTCCCTGCCTCTCCCTGAAAAGTTAATGGGTAATCTTCTTTAAAAGGTGGCAAAATAGTACGTTTTGTCCCTATTTATCATGTTCAGCCCTTCTACTTACAGGTTTCAATTTTCCAGAAATCATCTTCTTCTAATCTACTCTGTCTCTCTTTGTGTCTTTCTCTCCCTCCCTCTCTGTGTATAAAACATACATGGGTACGGGGATGCCTAGGGGTGGTTATGTGCTGTCCACTTGTTGTCAACCCTTACTAATCACACAGACCTTCCTCAGAACGAAAATATATGTATATGTGCATGTACATGTGTGCACAGGTACACACACACTGAAAGCCAGTTTGTCTAGTGCCGTGATGGCGAACCTATGGCACGGGTGCCACAGGTGGCACGTGGAGCCATATCGGTGAGAACGTGAGCTCAGCTCCGGTACGCATGCGTGCACTGGTCAGTTGATTTTTGGGCCTTCTGGGCTCACCAGAAGTCAGGAAACATGCTGTTTCTGGCCTCCAGAGGCCTCCAGGGAGGGTGGGACAGGCTGTTTTTGCCCTCCCCAGGTTCCTAGAAAGGCTCTGGAGCCTGGGGAGAGCGAAAAATGGGCCTACCGGGCCCACCGTGCCATCGCGTGCCAAAAGCAGGGGGAGCATGGGGGGGCGCATAGAATTATGGATGTGGGCACACATGCATGTGACACCACCACCACCCCGCGCGCTCCCCTCGCTTTTGCGATGGCAAAAAGGTTAGCTATCACTGGTCTAGTGGTTAAGGCACTAATCTAGAAACTGGGAGGCCATGAGTTCTAATCTGTCTTAGCCATGTAAGCCAACTGGGTGACTTTGGGCCAGTCATGCTCTCTCAGACCAACTCACCTCACAAGGTTATCGTTGTGAGGAAAATAGGAGGAGGAAGATTTGTTGGATATGTTTGCTGCCGTACGTTTGTAAAAATAGTAAAGGTGGGATATAAATAAATAAATAAAAATAAAACAAAGTGGGCAATGGTGAACTACTTCTGAAATCATCGAAAATACACACACACACACATGCATCCCATCCCCATAGCAGCAGCTCCTCTAGACCTGTGGGTTTTCTTGACAGCGACAATATTGCAATCAAACTGCTAAACTGCTTTGCCACAATGGTGCTGCATCAGTCAAGCAGAACTGGGAAATAAACAAAAGAGCTCCTGCCCGTTGGCATCAGTGCTATGCACCATTCATTCTGTGATTTTTTTTTTTAAAGACAGTTTCCCAAATGTCTGCCCAACTTTGACTGAATCAGAGCAACAGGGTGAAAAGGACTGCTGGGGACAATGGAGCCCTCTGCATGAATGCTGGCATTTGGGCAGCTGCCTGAAGATATGAATTCCACCCACCTTTGTTTATTTGGCCACAAACCCTGGAGAATCCTAGCTCTAGTTTCCTAACTTAGCAAATGCTTTGTTAAAATATTATGACGTATAAGTCACCAGCCCCTGTTCCCATGGGAAGGAGGACATCCCAGGCATGTAAGCTGGTGAATACATAATGTACAGTATACATAAATCCTAAGGCAGTTCACAAGGCAAGTCCACCATTTCATAGGATGCAGCTGGTGAAACAGATTGAAACCTACAGGAATTAAGTCCACAGAACTCAATAATGTCTCACAGCCTAACTTATCCAACAAGATGCCTGTTGTTAGGGGGAAATAGGACACAGGAATGCTGTGAACATGGGCTATAATGCAAGGGTGTCAAACTCGAGGCCCATGGGGTGGAGTGCTTAAATCTGGCCTGCGGTGCCGGCCTGGAAAGAGCAAAGGACCAGCCCGTGGTGTCTCTGGCAGCCAAAATGGGGCACAGGGGACTGTGCGAGGGCCCCCTGCACCCCCTTTGGCTGGCAGAGTGCTGCAGGAGGCCGTCCAGGCCGAAAACAGGCACCATGCCTGTTTTGGCCGGCAGGGTGCTGCAGGAGGCATCCATCCTCTCTCCCCCACCCCCCAGCCGGCCCATGGAGGAGAACAACAATGCTGATCTGGCCCTCGAAGAAATCCAGTTTGACACCCCTGATCCAGCGGTGAAATGCTACCGGTTCACACCAGTTCAGGCGAACCGGTAGTAATAAAAACTACCGGTTTGGGCGAACTGGCAGTAAAAAAAAGCTACTGGTTCATCCAAAACTGGATGAACCAGGAAACCCTGCTTTCTAGTGAATCTAAATTGCCCGGCACAGCTGTCCCCCCCCCTCGCTGTTCTACTTACCTTCACAACCCTTTTTCCATGCGCCAGCAGCAAACCGGTGGCAAACCGGGAAGGATTTCACCACTGCCCTGATCTAATGGAACAAAGTCAGGGGATTCCTCTCTTTGTACATATATAAAATAATGTGCAGCATCTTAATGTTTTGAAGAAAGATGTTTTGAATACTCACATAAATAAGGATGACATGATTAATAACATCGTCTGATTTTTCCCGTCATGAAGAATCTAGCCTGCTCCTGTGTCTATGTTTTTAATTGATCAATTCTAAAACGGCGGTATAGCAAAGGAAGACAGACACTCTTCACTCTTCTCTCACAAGAAATTGGAAATCAATTCTTCTTCAAGTTTTATTTATGCTGTTGGAATATGTTTTATTGTTTATTCAAAACATTTCTGGATTGGCTGTCAGGATATGCATCTGCAAAAGAAATACAGCATTAAAAACCGTTAAGATCGCAGATTAAATGCTATGTAATTTAAAATAAAAATATAAAATAATGAAAGCATTAACATATGTTAAGATGTTCAAAATGTAAAAACTAATGACCATGTGTGGTAGAGATAAACCTTCGCAAGATTTCACATGCCAAATGGAAAAAAATGCTGCTTGTATGCCTCTCAAATGAAATTTGAAGAAAAAAAATTCAAAAACAAATATTCAGAAATCTCTTGTTAGATTTCCAATTGCCTCTCCCTGGCAAAACTGTAATGGTATACAGTAGTGTTGAAATCCTGGCTAATTAAATGACAGATTTTCACAGAAAGCAGTAAGAATTTGATCAGAAATGGAACACAACATATAGATTTTTCAAGTTTCTTCGCTCTCTCACTGATAGCAATAAATGCAATCTTGATATTATTTCCTTATCCTTTACTTAATCTCATTTAATGTATTGATGCAATCCATTTAGAAATTACTAGCACACTGGTAACCAATTCAATTGCAAACTGTTTTGCTGGTTTTAAGTTTTTGACTTTTTATACATTCTACATTTGCAAATAAAATGACATTTACCTCTGGAAAATGGGCCAGGAAGAAAAAGGGGGTAGATTTTACTCTGTTCTTACAGTAGCAGCTTCTGGACCCATTTACAATATTTTGTCAGGAACTTTCCATGACATGCAGAAAAGATGAAAGAAAAGGAGGACATCTGAGCTCTGCAGCATGAATAAATAATCTAGAAATTGAATTATTTAGCAGTAGATCTCATAGCCTAAGAAGCTGCAATACCCAAGCCTCTCTTGAATACCTTTACCCAGCTTAACATTTCTCTCTTCTCCAACCGACTCAATAGTAAAGCAGCAAGAATTCAGTAAACTTGAAATATTTTAAGGGGAAAAAATGTGGAACAGCGCTTTTTGGCTGAGGGGAAGTTTCTATTCATATTGGAGAACGACAAGCTGCCCTTCGTATTTATTTTGTGGGAAGGTGGGAGAGTTGCAATGTGGAAGTAATGACTAAAGAGTAATTACATGAAATTTTAATCACATTTAGGCAGTTCTCACACAATAACCTTAACCCAGAAGTAAGTCCCACTGAACCGAATGAAGCTTTTAGTGGAAGTATGCTCACGATCACAGGCAAACTGCTTGTAACTGGACAATTAACCATTGGTGAGGGTGAAATGCCTCCTTTGCAAAGATTGCTCTATGTCCTTTTGTAAGGAGGCAGCCGCTGGAGTTTTACATCTAAAATTCAGTTCTGTACAAGGGAAGCTGACCAAATCGGACCTTAAACATATACACACATGGACATGCCTTTCGGATATCCAGGCTTTGTGGTTTCAACAAAATGTCTTAGCATGGTAGGCAGGAAATGGCTGGTGTTTCTTATACAAGGAAATGAGTAATCAGAAGATTCTAAAGGAATACAGAAAGCAAGAAAGTGCTGAAAATGCATGGAAAGGGTAACGGGATAAATTTGCCCATTTACAAAAGAAAGGTCAGGAAGGTTAGGAAGGTTAGAGAAAAAAAATGTTTTATATCCACATGGGAATTTTGCTTAGATTTATCTATTTGGTTACAGTTTCATTTTAAATCGTCTGATTTAAACTTACACATAATAAGAAAAAATAGATAAGAAGGGCTAGGCTAGGGAATCATAGAGCCAGTAACTGTATTCATAGATCTCATTAATTTTAGCTATGATTATCTGAATTGTTTGGAAATTACTGATTAAAGTAATTTCCAGGGGTGAAATCCGGCAGGTTCTGGAGAACCAGTAGTGGAAATTTTGAGTAGTTCGGAGAACCGGCAAATACAACCTCTGGCTGGCCCCAGTGGGTTGGGAATGGAGATTTTGGATCCTTCCCCAAGCCACACCCACAAAACTGGTAGTAAAAAAAACTGGATTTCACCACTGGTAATTTCCCTTTGTTTGCAATTTGCAATTGCTGAATTCACATAACACACAAGGGCCAAACAAATAAAAATATAGCTTATCATGATCTGTGAACTAGGACAAAGATGCCTTTCTCCACTATGCAGTCTAGTAACTTTTCTTAAAATATTTTTATATCCATTTTCTATTCCTCTCTATTTTTCCATGTAACACTGCCTCGAGAGCTACGCTGGTTACCAATTTCCTTTTGGTTAAAATTCAGTGGACTGAATTGTCACCTGTCATGTCCTTCATAGCTCACAACCTGTGCAACTGCCCCTTCTCAGTACTGGTACTACCTGCTTGTCTAATTAGAGATTCTTAGATTATTGATTGCAATATGTTCTACCTGGGGTTGCCCTTGAAGATCATCTAGAACAGGGCTGTCAAACTCAGGCCTGGGGGCCGGAACCAGCCTGCAGGGCTACCCTGGAAACAGTGAAAGACCAGCCCACAGTGCCTCTACCAGTGAAAACAGAGCTTGGGAGGACTGCGGGTAGCCTTCCAGAGCTCCATTTTGACTGGGTTCCAGGAGGCCGTGGCAACCGAAAACGGAGCTCAGGAACCCATTTTCGTTGGCAGAGCGCTCAGGTCACCACAGGTGCCCCGACATGAGTGACATCGAGCTGGCCATGCCCCCCCTGCCCCTCCCCCACGAGGTCAAACACAACCCTGATGCGGCCCTCAATGAAATTGAGTTTGACACCCCTGATCTAGAAGCTACAGCTGGTTCAAAATCCAGCAGTGCAAGCAGTAAGAGTCACTTCTTCCTACACCCATTTGTCAAGGTGAGGCAGCTATCTGGCTTCCAGGCGCCGATCGTTATATAAAAACTCTTCATGGCATAGGGACTAGTTAGCTTAGGATCCCCTGATCTCCCATTGAATCTTTGTGCTGGGTTCATTCAGACAGAATAGCTATGTTCCAGATCTGCTCAATTAAAGCATGCCATCTTATGGGACTCAAAAAGCATACTTTCTCTGCTGCTTCTACTGCCCTCTGGGACAACCACCCTAGAGATACAGATGATCAAAAATTTAGCTTTGTTCCCAGACCTGGCGTTAATGTATTATATATTAATGGGGATCCTATTATGTTTTCATTGTTATTGCTGTTTATAGTCCAGCCTGTCATGTTCTATTTTATGTTTTCTATCTCTTTAACTGTTTTAATTGTGTATTTGGATTTTGTAAGCTGCCCAGAGTCTACTACAATAGCCAGCCATAATATATTTAATGAAACAAATCTATACATCCATGCATACATTTTCCTCCATATTCCTTCACTCGGGGAAGGCCGTCTTCAAGGATCACAGCCAACTCAGTTGCTGACTCCCCTTATGGAACAGCATTTCTCCAGAAAATTCCTACTCTGTTGACTTTTAGGAAAGGAATTAAAATGTGGTTTTCCAGCAGGCATTGGGAGCAGAATGTTGTGATATTTTCCCCTTGGACAGTAGAATTTGTCTGCTAAATTGATTATGTTCCCAGTAGTGTTGTTATAGGTTGTTGCTAACATGATTCAGTATTATATTTTTATATTTTAACTTAATTTAAGAACAGTGGAACATATGCCACAGAAACGTTTGCAAATGGAACAGTTTGTAAGTCCATTAAACTGAAATAAAATTAAATATTTCTCTTTCTAGATTGTAGGGTCACACAGTAACATTAATGAGCAGTTTGCTGTTTATGGAACTTACTGACACAATATGTGGTTGTATGCATTGCTTTAGCACCTTTAAACACCTTAGGACAGGGGTCAGCAACCTGCGGCTCTGGAGCTGCATGTGGCTCTTTCACCCCTCTTCTGCGGCTCCCTGTCACTCAAAATGTATCACAATTACCAATGTGCGACACCCGCCGGCATGTGATTTATTGAGCTTTTCGGCCCCCGGTAGGCCAACCATGGATAAATCCAAGAAAAGAAAAGTTTCAGAAGAAAACAGAACTTTAACTACAACTACATATGCTAGGCACGGGAAGGGTTTTGTGGCTCCCGGTGGTTTTTTTTTTCTGTGGTTTAAGGTTGCAAACCCCTGCCTTAGGACCAGATAAATTAATGGAACAGGCAGTGTTTTCAGTCTCTATTTGTTAAACAGAACCTCCATATTTTATAAAAATTGTTGTCTGAATACTAAGCAATGGGAAGGAGAGGGACCAACGGAACAATTGTTTATTTCATCCCCTACTCAGAGATTTCCTAGAATTGTTCTTCCATTTTCAGCAAAATAGTTTTGCACAATTCACGTTAACAGCAGGACCTAGATTTCTTGTATAAATTTAGTCCTTTAGGTCAGTGTTTCTCAACCTAAACAACTTTAAGATGTGTGGGCTTCAGCTCCCAAAATTCTCCAGCCTATGCATGGACTAGGAAATTCTGGAAGCTGAAGTCCACGTCTTAAAATCGCTGAAGCTGAGAAATACTGCTTTAGGTGCTGTACAGAGACGATCCTGATCAAACATTTACTAGTTAAAGAGGAAAAGCTATTTAATTTTATCCCAAGTGGTGGGAGTTAGACTGACAGTGAAATGAAATCCCTCCTCAGTGAAACTCAATATTGTGAAGTAATATAATAGCATGTGTTATTTTGCTCCTACACACAATTTATTGACATCTGGCAAACTGGAGACAGGACAACTCTGCTGCAATGAAGGTGCAGAAAACTGAACTATAGGCTTTGTTCTCTCATATTTTTTACCCTATTTAAGGTTAACAATACCGCACTGCTATCTTATCTACATTTTCCTGAGAATAAAGTCAATAGACCTTACTTCAAGCATTCCATGGGAAAGTTTAACTTTGTACTATAAGGTTCAATGACAACAAAGGAACCTGCCAAGAATTCCTATTGATGGTAGCCCATTTTGTTTAATGCTAGGGCTTCTCCAGACTGGGTGGCCACCAGAATGCCTTGATCTGAGGATCACTTGTCCTAAAGAGCCACAAAAATGGCTGCTCAACTATTTTGATATCTTGAAGAAAGCAGACCCAGAAGGCACCTGATCCAGAGAGCTGTCCCAAGACCTTGTTCTGAATAACACATAGGATGAGGCACTTGAACTACTAGTGAGTTAGGAAGGTCTTGGGTAAGGGGTTGATTCTTTTCTATATCCTTTCTGGTCTGCTGGCTAAGTTATTAAGTCTTACATTCTGGCTGGCCCTTGGTGGTTTTGAGCAAATCACACCATTTTTGTGAAAATTTTTACCTGATTAGAGCACTGGTGAAGAGAACCTCTTTGAAGTATTCTAACCAACTGCAATATTTCAGCTGAACACGATGGCAGAGTAACGTTGTTTTAGGTATTTTTGTTGTCACTAACTAGTCATTTGGATTTTTGCAGTTTAGATCTGGTAACCCATTTCTAATGTTATCTTCTAATGTTTCATCCATCCAACTGGGCAATAAGTGGAACACGGTAATTACCAGGAAGCTAGCACCTTGTTCATCCTGGTATTTATTCCTTTATTCCTTTTTATGGTGATGAACAGGAGGGAAAAAAAATCTTTGGTGGGGGCAGCAGGACTCATCCGTTCTCTGGAGGCAGGACATAGTGAACTCATAACACCCTATCCAACAGCAACACTTCAATATCCTCACCTTAGCATTTGTTCTGGAGGAGCAACTAAGAAACAAGTTAATTGGCTCCACTGTGTTCAAAGTCAAGTGCAGGACTGCCATTCCAGGCTCAAAGACAACACAGAGAAATCTGATTGAGTCCAATTGCTTACACTTACAGGACAGAAAACTGCCAAACTAATGCTATCACTTTCTTACCTACTAGATATATCCTGAGATATGGCTATCCTGAACCTCATTCTCCCCCCACCCTCTCCCCTGGGACTGCGCAGTCTCTTAATTTGGGCTTCTCTATTGCCTGGGAAAGCTCTGTGATGCCAAGACTCCCTCTCCAGTGTTTCTCCAGGTGCACATTCCATCACAAGGAATGATCTCTACTGTAGTCAGCACACAGTCTGTGTGTGTTTTAAGTGACTTAGTGTGATATGAAAATCCTGTTGGAGTATTTTCTATGTAATGTTCACAATCCAAATCCACCAAGTATTTTTCTAAGATACAGATAGATTTGGAAGGTCATCTGGTCCAACCCCCACCCAAGCAGACCCTACACCATTTCTGACAGATGGCAGTCCAGTCTCTTCTTGAAAGATTCCAGTGATGAAGCTCCTCCAGATGATAATGATGACTAAATTTGTTAAGGCTAATTCCAAGACTTAGAAGCACAAAATAGGGTAGAGCAACATATAGCAAAACAGAACAGCTAAAATATTAGTTTGGATAATAACATCGACAAAACTAAAGACCAACGACTCACTGGAATAGCATTGATTGAATTGGCTTTCTAATAAGCAAGGAGAGTTACAGCCACCCATAATTCTAGGATAAGGTATTCCATCTTATAGAGTTTAGGAGAAACCTTTCCATACTACCACCTCTTACAATGCTAGACAACACAGTATCAACAGTAGAGTCCTTCAAATTTCTAGGTTCTATCATATCTCAAGCCCTAAAATGGACACCTAACGTCAAAAACGTCATCAAAAAAGCACAACAAAGAATGTTCTTTCTGTGCCAACTCAGGAAGCTCAAACTGCCCAAGGAGCTGCTGATTCAGTTCTACAGAGGAATTATTGAGTCTGTCATCTGCACCTCTATAACTGTCTGGTTTGGCTCTGCAACCCAACAAGACAGACACAGACTTCAGAGGATAATTAGAAATGCAGAAAAAACAATTGCTACCAACCTGCCTTCCATTGAGGACCTGTATACTGCACGAGTCAAAAAGAGGGCTGTGAAAATATTTACAGACCCCTCACATCCTGGACATAAACTGTTTCAACTCCTACCCTCAAAACGATGCTATAGAGCACTGCACACCAGAACAACTAGACACAAGGACAGTTTTTTCCCTAAACACCATCACTCTGCTAAACAAATAATTCCCTCAACACTGTCAAACTATTCACTAAAGTTGCATTACTACTAATCTTCTCATCCTTCCTATCACCCATCTCCTTCCACCTATGACTGCATGACTGTAACTTTGTTGCTTGTATCCTTATGATTTATATTGATATTGTTTTCTGATTGCTATTTCTTCCCTATGACTATCATTAAGTGTTGTACCTTATGATTCTTGACGAATGCATCTTTTCTTTTTATGTACACTGAGAGCATATGCACCAAAGACAAATTCTTTGTGCGTGCAATCACACTTGGTCAATAAAGAATTCTATTCTGTTCTCTGTTCTGTCAGAACCATCACCAAGACCAGCCTGTGGATCCAGGCCAGGAAGCCTAGGAGAATATATGCTAATTATATATTCTTTTGTGTATTTCTCATTTGTGTAAGTCATGAATGGGCAGCCTGTAGACAGTTGAAAGACCCATGGCTAGGGGTTGGTACAAATTGTGGTCTGGGGTAGAGTGGGGTTTAAAGACATATAACATTAAGTAACTTTAAAAAAAAAAACTACCAAGGACTACATATCACAAAGAGTCTTACAAAAAGTCAGATTTTTAAGTCACTTGGGACAAATTTTTAATTCACTTCGGCTTTGAATTCTCCAGAAAGGGTATAAAACGGAGTACATGTGCTGGTTTCAAATATATTAGAAATGTATTATGTAGATACTACATAAATTCTTTTCAAAGAACGGGCAGAACTCAAAAGAACAATCAATGAGTCTAGCAAACTGCTACAATCATCGTTTTTCTGCTCCTCCTCAACTTGATCGGCCAACTTTTTAAAGTCTTTCAACAGATTTCCCCGGCAGACTCTGGTTCTGCCATCTTTCAAAAGAGCCGCCAAGGCTTCAACCCCTGGTTTTCCAACTATCCAACTATGGCCGTCTCGAGAGCAAGTCGCCCTCTGGATTCATTTGCCCGTAGCCACAATGGCGGTCGGGACAGACCGGGTTCAAACAGCGGAGGGAACCAAAAAAAAAAAAAAAAATCCCAACCCTCCCACCTCTTTTAAGATGGCCGCTCCCCGTCTTCACCGCCAGAGCTCAAGAAGGCCCCGCGAATCCCACGGCGGACAATCCAGCCGCGAGCCGGAGTCCAACTTCGCCCCCGTCGCTTAGTTTCCACCAATGAGAAATCCCTGTCGGCTCGCGCTGAGCCGAAACGGCGAGGTTCCGTTGCCTGCCCCTTCCAAGCGACAGGCCAAGCAGCCAATCAGTTTTCAGCGTCGGGAAGGAGTCGAGGGTGGAGCCTTTCCGAGCCGCCATTTTGTGAGTCTATATAACACGTAGCCGTTGGATCCGCTCCTGCTACTCCAGCGCCTGCACTCCGCTTCCCTTCGGGTTGCCTTCGTGTGCCATGGACGGGTAAGCGATAACAAGGACGGGGGGAGAGGACGGCGTCACTTGTGAGGCGATATTGTTTCGGGAGAGGCTCACGGCTCCACCTGGCCGTGTCGCATAACTGAGGCGAGGGAGCGGCCGCTCTCCGCCCGGCGTGAAAGAAATCGCTGGACGCGGGTGTGCAAAGGGAAGGCGGAAACTAGGCCACTCGCACCATGGCAAAAACTTTTGGCCGAGTTTTGGAAACAGAATCGAAGAGACTCTGGGATAAACGTACAGCCGTCCCACGATAGCCCCCCCCCCCTCTATTTTCTCTACCGGAATTTGCCCTCCCTTTTTGAAAAAAAAGTTCAGCGCCGCCATCGTTTTCCCCCTCCCCCCTTTTTTCCTCGCTCGCGGGCTGCGCGCGCACGCTCCCGACCCTCCCTTGAACGTTCTAAAAATCCACCACCCGCGCGCCAGCGCACACCCCCCCCCTTCCCGCGCGCGACCTAAATCCGGCTGCCCGATATTCTGCGCCTCGAGTTCTGTCTCGCTGCCCTTTTCCGCCTAACCATTTCCGGCACATGGTTGGTAGCTTTTCCCCCAACCTGGTGTCCCCCGCCCTCCCCTCCCACTCCGGGTCCTCTATAATTCACAGGAATGTGGTTTGGTTGGGGGAAAACTCGTGGTGTCGTTTTCGACGTGGGGTGTGTGCCGGGTTGGACTAAACTGTCCGCGGTTTTGCTCCCTTCTCCTTCCCTTCCTGAGCTTTATACTCAAAAAGTCCCAAATGCGTGACTTGCTCAACATTCCGGATATGAACGCGCCTGGGCGTCCTCGCTTCTCCATTTTTTTTTTTTATAATTTAACTCTCAAGGTAGTTCCTGCTGAGTTCGGGCTGCCTCGTGCTCGTGTTCTGGCCACGCCCCCTTCCCACATTTGGCCTCCTTCCGTCTCCCGGATATTAATTAGCCTAAAGGGCTTTTCTTTTCTGCCTCCGCCCTAATCCCACTCTTGCTTCTCTAACGTCTTAAAAGACAAAATAATTTCGGAGAGGGGAAAAGACTTAAACACGTGCATTAAAGAAAATAAAAGGTATAGTCCCCTTTTTACGCGGTTTATATATGCTGAACGATGACCCCCAAAAAAGTTGGAGGCATCTAAGAAGAGTTAAAATACGTTTGGGATTTTTTTTTTTTAAAAAAAATGGTGGGATGATCTGAGATGGACACAGTTGGGAAGATCCGTTAAGCCTAAAAGAGTAAGAGTTGTGGAGGGGAAGATAAACGATGTGGGGGGAGATAAAGAGAAATTTAATAAGCTTTTCTAGTTGTTGAATGTTCAGTTGTAATGCAATTCCTGATGATGTGATGTGATGTTCTGTATTCAGAGTAGGTTCTTTTCATCTAATTGGTTTTTATTCCATGACACCCGTCTTTTAAAAATCAAAGTTACATTTGAATCCAAGGTGCTTTGCCTTCATTTGTTTTGTTTTAAATATTTTCTAATCCAAGTGAAATCTAGTGGTGTCTTTCTCCCTTCAATACAGTTCCCTATCATATGTTTATTCAAAGAATTTAATTTTGCTCATTAAGCCAAAAGATTTAAGAGCAATCAATTATTGTAACATGACAGATCTGCAATGCAGCCTTTAAGTTTATAGTTCATTTTAAAAATGAGACTCTTGTAAGTAAGAAAAGCAGGGAAGCAACTTCACATATAGTTTGTACTATTAAGACCAGCTCAGATACAAATAATTAATGAATCATTATCCACCAGGTAATAGCTGCAGAAAACCAAAAGCAAATGGAATCAACAAATATTGAATTTTTTAAAAACCCAAATGTGAAATTTCTGACCCCATAGTAGAATATTTTAAAGAGGCCTGTAGGACACCTGGAAAACTATAAGCTGGGTAGCTCTAAGGCTAAGCAAATTGTTAGTAATGAAAAGAAAAATACCGTGTTTCCCCGAAAATAAGACTCTGTCTTTATGTCTTTTGAACCCTGAAATAAGTGCTTCGCCTTATTGCCATGCGCTCAAAAGCCCGATTGGGCTTATTATCAGGGGATGTCTTCTTTTGGGGGAAGCAGGATAACTAAACAACTGAACAAATATCGATTCCATAAGGATAAACTTTGTTCCATTATTTGAACATGTCAGCAGCACTTTTCAATATGCTGTACTTGGATTTTCACAAAGTCTTTGATGAAGTTCTTCATTAAGGGCTCTTGAGTAAACTGTAGTGGTCATGAGATAAAAGCTTGTTTTGAAGGCAGGAATGAAGGAAATAAGATGTGTTGATTGTGGCAGGCAAAAAGAGCTCAGTGTTGAGACTGGTGCTTTTTAACTTGTTCATAAATTATCTTAATATAGGAGCAAAAGCTTTTCCATAAATTGTTTGTAAAGCTATCAACCCAAATTCACAAATAATGTTAAATAATCTGGATGATAGGAACCAATTTTTATTGTAAAGATTTTTTTTTAATTTGGTGAATTGTCAACCAAACGGCAGAGATAGTTTAAGTATATAAGGGTAAAATAGTGTTCATTGAGGAAAAAAAGTCACATATAATGAATTGTCTGTAAGAAACTAAAGCTTTGGGTTTTATGGTAGATAGCTCAATATATAAAACTGGCAGCTGTGAAAAAGGTTAATGCTAGCAAAGTCAAAGGGATTGAAAATAAAAAATTCCAACATTGTAGTGTCTTTATAAATTTAGTTCTCCTTTGTTCTTAACCACTGTTAAAAAATAGGAAAAAGCATAGAACACAACTACAAAGATCAATGGAATTGAACATGTTTCCTATAAAGAAAAAAATACTTGCATACACCTAAGTGGAAACATGATCCTGGTTTTTAAAAACATGCATGACATAGAAGTTTTTCTTTTTATTCTCAAAAATTAGAACTAATTGGAAAAAGATTTGGAATAAATAAAAGATAATGCTTTACATAGAATATATAGAAATGATTATCACCTGATTATTTATTTATTTATTAGTCATATTTCTATGCGATCCACTCTCCGAGGACTCTGGGCGGCTTACACCAAAGACAGTATACTAAATAGCATATTGCCCCCAACAGTCTGGGTCCTCATTTTACCTACCTCTGAAGGATGGAAGGCTGAGTCAACCTTGAGCCGGTGAGATTTGATCTGCTGAACTAGCAGTCAGTTGCAGTACTGCACTCTAACCACTGCGCCACCTCGGTTCTTGATGGTTGTTGCATTGGAATGGTTGAAAGGGGATTAGATAAATTACAGGATTGTTCAAGGGAACATTAATCTTGATACTCCATGCTACTTTGTTACCATGTTATCTTGGATGCAACATACTTCTAAATCAAATTTCAGGGAAACAGCAATTGGATGGGAATATGTCTCCATCTCCTAATGTAAATATTTCTTTGGCTACATTGTAAAATAAAAGGACTAAAATGGACCTTGGCCTAATCCATCAAGACTATTCTGATATTATTGCAAATACTCTGGTTTTGCTTCTGTTCTTTATTTACTCCATACTGGTAACTGAGTTCAAAATCTAGACTTGAAATATATTTAGAAATTGTGATCTTCTTTGCTGTTGATATCTTTAAACAAGGTCTTTAAAGCTATTTCATAGAAGCAGTTATAAAAGAGTGAACTTTTGTTTTGATGTCATACTACATGTTTTGTCATTTTAGTGACACCTTCACTAGTTGCAGAAACTGCTCTACATCCATCCCATTTTTCATATATCAGACATTTGTTATTTTTATCTGTTCATTGTGAACCTGGTCAAGTTTTTAAATTCAGTAGAATGTTTTTGTTTGGTGACTTGACAAGCTGGACAAAAGTTAAAACTCTGAATGATATGTGTAGATATGGTAATTGGATAATAAGTACTGTGCTTTGTTTCTTCATTTGCAAAGCATAGTTACAGAAAAAGTTCCTTCCCTATAACTTTTCTCAATCCATTTTTGGATTTTTGGCCAGTCTTCACTTTCCTTAAAAAAAAAGTTTAGCATGGCTAGTGTACTGTAAATTCTTGCTTTATAGTCCTCTTAGAATGGTTTTTATGCCAAGAAAGGTTTTCACATCTTTTCAGTTAATTGTAGATGTTCTTGGTGAGAACTGCATCATTTCTTCCTTCTGAAAACCTAGAAGAATAAAAATTACATTTTGGATGAGAATGAAGAATTTCCATGCAGGCTTTTTAAATGTGTGGAGATGAGAGGAAGCTTTGCTTTTTATCTAAGTTGTTTAAAAGTGATCTTGGAACAATAAAAGATTTATAGAAATTTAGCAGAAGTTATAATGTTTGCATGGACCTCAAGAAAGGCAAATGATACACTGTGATGTCATCTTGTATAATGGCATTTGTATTATGTCACAGCATAAGAGTCACCATTTTGGTATCACTGCCATTATTACAGATTATGTTCAAATTCGGGTCTTGTTTCAGAATAACAGAACAAAATAACGAGTTGGAAGGGACCTTAGAGGTCTTCTAGTTCAACCCTTTGCTCATGCAATACCATTTTGGACAAATGTTTGTCCATTATATAACTCTACATATTCTTCATTTTAGCTAATCTGTCAGGCCAATCATTATTGTCTCTGAAAGTATAAAAAATAATTTCTGCCATAATAAATTAGATGGTGTCTACATTGCCAGATTGGCTTTTTATCTAAAGTTAGCTTCTGGAGCTTAAGTTGTAAGCTGATACAGTAAACATTTTGGTGATTTAATACAGGGGTCACCAACCTTTGGTCTCTGGACTGGCACCAGGCCGTGGCGTGCCAGAAACCAAGCCAGGCAGACAAGCGAAGTCGCATCCACTGGATGCAGGCAACAGACAAAACCACACCCCCTCCAATCTACGGAAAAACCTCCACAAAACCAGTCCCTGGTGCCAAAAGGTTGGGGGCTGCCGACTTATTTTTTACATTATTACACTTTACACCTTATTTTTCAAGAAAAGCTGTAGAAAAATGCACTGATGATATGCAGTAGCTTGCAGTTGTTTTTGGTGGTGTTTCTGAAGGGATTCATCAATCATGAAAAGACTAAATTTGTCAGACACAGTTGAATAATGGGCTGATGACTGTGGTTCGTGTCCTGGTGAACATGAACCCATCATCCATCCAATCTAAATAAGAGCAGGAACTGTGGGAGATGAAAATCAAACATCTGTCAAATTATGTAGAGGGATAACAATTATGTAGCATATATTTCTGAGTTTATTATCTGTAATGACCCAAGCTGATTAAAGCAAATAAAGCAGTAAGAACAATCATGGCATTTCTTGAAAGAACTTAAAGCCTTTTATGCAGCCTTTGTTCTTTTCCCATATATTTCTTTGTCCTTGTGACTACTACTTCAGCTTCATTCATGGAAATTCTTATATGCAGTGCTAATGCTGGGAAAGGGGTGTGTAATATGTGCATGCAGGGGCAGTGTCGGCTCCCTTAGGGCTGCCCTAGCTGCCGAGAGAGCATAGGATGTGTTGAAACTGTTGTAGGCTCTGGAGTGAGGGCTGATGAGTTCATTAAATCCAGGATAAAAAAAAACTTACTTGATGCATAAGATTTAAAACAAAGGGTGCAACCTTGTTATTTAGTCTTGAAAGTCAGGTTTTAGATGTAGTTATACATCTGCAGGAACAATTAACCTTGTACTACCATAAAGCTTAATTTGATGTGGGAGGCATTATCATATTCAAAAGCCTACTTCTCTGAACTATATAGAGTTGGGTGGAGTACCTTTTCTCAAGTTCAATAGAATTTGATTCATTTGGTTTGTCCTCTTGTTTTAAGCATATGGAGATAAACGTCATATGGCTTTTACATATTGAAATGTATGTGCAATACTGTATATTTGGCTTGAATATAGTCTGATGTCTAATTGTATTGCATTCTTAGGAAGAACAGTTTTTGTGGTATTTGCAGTAGACTTATTGGGAGATATGTATCTTCCTATAAATTAAATTTCTGATTACTTTTTGATTCCAGCACTATTTCAAGCATGCATTGTCTGCTAGGAATTTCACATTTTAACCTTCATTTCGCTTTGTTTTATTTCACATATCTTTGATGTATACATGTAAATCGGCTAACTATGTAATCTTTCTTCTTTTACAGCATTGTCCAAGATATAACAGTTGGAACAAAGGTAGGTGTTTTTATTCCTCTCATTGTTTCAGCAACTACATGTTGTAAAACCATTCTCACAAAACTAAGCTATTTTAAGACTTAGGTTTCTGAATGACTTTGTTAATGAAATGAGATTTCCATTGTAATTATCACATTGATGTTGTCTGATGCTTTTTTTGGGAGTGGGTTGCTATATTCCAGGGGAACAGGTTCCATGAAGACATCTTTGGAAGATTGCTAATAATACACAGACTTCTTTGGAAAGCAACTTCCCCTCTCATCCAATCTTCAGGACTGAAAAATTCCAAAAGAAAATATTGCATTCTTTGCAGTGTATGCAGAGTAATAGTGAAATTATAGAGGAACATGCCAGAATTGTGTGAACTCTAGAATGCTTCAGGGATATTTGATGATATGCAAGAGGTCTTTGATAGATTAGTGCAAAGAAGATAACTCAGTTTGATATTCTAAACAGTATTAGACCAGTTCTGTTTGTGGGAAATACTTTTTTTAAACTTTCAGGTTTCCTCAGTGCTTATTGAGAAGTCTTTGTTGAAAGGACTGATTCTTAATTAAAAACTAGTCAAACATCTTTGAAAACAACAAAACATGACTATTCAGTCTAGATATTTTGGCCCTAGATTTATCACCGTTAATTATAGAGATGACGATGAGTAAACACATATCAGCGGTAATGAGAAATAGGTATTCGGAGAATGCATCACATCGCTTGGCTATGAAATATTGTAGTCTTCTTAATGTGTTGCTATCTATGAAATGTGAATCTTCTAGTCAGCAAGATTTCCAGTCAATTAAATTTATCAGAATTATATTCAAATTGGTAAGCGGGAAGGGAAGGGTGATGTGATTAAAATCTGAATTGTGCAGAAAAAGAACTCTTAATTTTGAAAATTACGCTATACTGGTTATGTTGAAGACTGAAGTCTGAAATAGTTGAAATATTTGAGATGCCTCAGTTTTTTTGTATTTGAGACAGCTGTTTTTTAAACTGTTGAAAGACTTGTTTTACCAAAAAAAAGTATTTCTCAAGTGCTATTGTTGTTACAGTATTGATAATCCAAGAATTGAAATAATAAACAACTTTGATTGCAGAGAAGAGCAGCAAAGATAAGGGATCTGAAGACTAAACCATATAATGATTGACTAAGGGAACTACTTATGTTTAGCCTAATGAAGAGAAAGTTTTGGGATGACATGATAGCCATCTTCCAATACTTGGAAGGGTTGTTACAGGGAAGAGGGGCTGATTTGTTCTTCAAAGCAACTGAGGGCAGGACAAGGAACAATGGGTGTAAGCTCCTCAGAGAAAGATCCAACCTGGAACTAAGGAGAAATTTCCTGATTGAACAATCATTGGACCAGCCTCCAGAGTGTTCCATTGCTGGAGATTTTCAAGAAAAGATTGGTCAACCATCTGAGATGGAGTAAAGACTTTAGGCAGGAGGTTGGACTAGAAGACCTTCCGGTCTTATGATTCTACGGTCCTAATACTTCGATAAAGTACTATATTGTTATAAAGTTGTGCCTCATATCAGCTTATGCCCTCATCGCATAAATAGACTTGGAATATCTGTATTACTACAGAAGTAGTGCAGGCTCTATAAATGTGCTTCATTACGTTCTGCCTTGACCTTGTTAGAGAGTGTTCACTCTGTCAGGCTAGATAGACCTACTGTTGTACAGAGACTGGGATCTTTGCCATGGAAACAGGGAATATGGCTTCAGGCCACAAGCCAAGAATGTCAGTGGAGACATTCCAGGCCTTAATGTGCATCTTCAGTTCTATTACAAGCTGGCTCTTGGTGGGCTTGCTGTAACAGGCTTTATCACATATGTGAGCCACATGTGTTTACAAAGAAATATTAACTAATGCTTCTCAGTTTGAAAATATGGAAAGCATGTAGAGTATGCATCTTAGGTCAGTTTTCTGCAAAATTTAACCCTTTAATTCATGAAATTCTTGTAGGAAGTAAATTATTGTCCTTGCTTAAAAATGGTTATTTAATTCTAAAATGAGAAATGAGGTGATAGGGGAAAAGACAACAAAGTTAAACCTAGGCTTAAACATTTGACTGCTGTATTCATATAACAACTGCTGGTGAATTGTGTTTTAGGGAGCCACTTTGTGTTAACTGGCTGGTGTTAATGAGGGTTTTAGTTTTTGTTAGTCACCCCGACTTCATTTGTAAGGTGCGTAGCCATATAAATTTTACATAGATACATAAATGTGTGTGCATGTGTGCTATGCCCAAATATAACTCTTATGGCTTCATGTGGTGGGCTAGTTCACATGAAATGCTGAATCAAATTATTCTAGCCTAATTCAGTACTAAACCCAATTGTTGTATTGCAAATTAAGGAGCATTTAGAATCATAGTTCTCATCCAGAATCTGAACGGTTAGGGTTAAAACACAATTTTTGTGTTTCAGATTCTGAAAAATGAAAATCATGATAACTATTCTGGCAGGAAATATTGATGGTTATCAGTATGGAGAAAACAGTTTCTGGAAAGCTAATAGGTTTCAATCAGCAATAAATGTTAAATTGGGTACAGGTGGTCCTCGTTTCACAGTTGCCTCAGAGAGTGAACTTGCATTACAGATGTGATGAAAAAATAACTTTGGCATCAGTCCTCACATTTACAGACTCCACATGTCTGTAAAGCAAAGGAAAGATAAGTAAGATCAAAAGAATAGTTGAGGTTTAATTTAGCAATTACTTCATTTAACAGCTGAGTTACCAGTCCCAACTGTGTTACTAAACAAGGACTGACTGTATCTTGTTTTAACTACAACAGCTAGGATCACATCTGATAATTTCTGATAAAATCACTGAAGATTAACAAGGATTAAAGAAAGGTATCTTTGTCTCAATAAGTAGCTAGGAGTAGATAAACAGGTATCAAGTCAAGGAATGCTCTAGTCAACAGTAGTTCTGATACTCCTGAAAATTTATTTTTTAATGAAGCAATCTTTATAACCTAAACATATTTGTGTGAACTTTCTACAATTAGACCAGGGCCAAGTGTTTGTGCTGGAGCCTTGCTGCTCCCTTGAGTTATTTTGGGGTGGAGTGTTGTCATAATTGAACCAATTTGAGACTGAAATTAATGTTCATAGTTTCATTTTTAACTGCCAATCTTTTGATTCAAAGGTTCAGTGAGATAAGAGTTATCTATCTTTGTCTATCCTACATCATATCAAAACAGACATCCTGTTTGGGCCCTTGCAGTACAATGCTTCCATTTCCAACATTATACAGTGGAACAGCTGGAAATTTCAACTGAGAGACTTAACTAGACTAGACACTGTGCTATGTTGCATTTTATTTTGCCATAGTTTGTTGAATATTTTGTAGTCTGATTTGTACAAACTAAGTAAACTTTTAACTGTATAAATGTGCAGGAATATGTAAGCAAACTTAGTCAAGAGATTTTGTGTTCCCTGTAATGAAATAAAATCATTAAAACTTGGTTTGGATGAGATTCTTGTAGTGCAATGCGCTTGTAAATGTTGGCAGCTGTAAACCTGGGTGTGGAGTTCTATATCAGACAAGAAAGACTGCATAACTTTGATTATTCTGAGTTCAAGAACTCTGAGCCATTTGACAGCCCCACCCTTCAGATCCATTCAGAGTAGAGGTTTATTTTATGACTTGTCTCTATAGTAACTGGAAGAAGTCTGAGAAGGCTAAGGAGGGTAATACAGCAGAAGAGAGCCGTGCTTTTGAGCAGTCAAGAGACCTTTATGAAACAGACAAAAATTGATTAACAGTTGAGGACCCAACAGGACCAACAGTTGAAGAGGTGGGGAAGGACCCCTATTGTCTTCCAGATTTGCTGAACAAAAATTGCAGAATTCCGAAGCACCAACAATAGTGATAAGGGTGTATGAAAGGTCTAATATATTATAAAGGGCATCAGTTCTATGGCTTAGCTAGAGTTAGCAGACTGCATAATACAATCTAAAATCATTGGAGGCAAGTTTTCTAATCTAATTCAAATATTAATTGTGTTAATTGTGTGCCATAAAAAACAAGGAAATTTGAGTTGCTGAAAAATTTGAAAGAAGTACGATTAGCCAGGATTCCTTTTGTGCCCACATTGAAAATCTGAGGCCAACAAAAATAGTTTTGAATAATAAAGGAGAGATTCTTTCTGGTTTAAAAAATGGTTAAGCCATCTTGTTCCTCATTAGCCAATGTAGCTGATTAAAAAAAAGCTTCATTGGCCATGGTTAGTACTGGAGTTGGGAACCAAGAAATGGCAAGGATACAGGCTTAGAGAGGAAAAAGGGAGAGGGGAAACTTGGGAAGAAGGCAATAATAAATGGCTAAACGCATAATGTTTAGCAAACAACATGATGAGTCCATGAAGTTACGTTGAGTTAAAGGAGGCCTTCTTGCGTTCTTACGTTTCTGAGGAAAGTTATAATCATAAAATTAATTCATAATAGGATTGAGTATTTCATTTATAATAGAATTCTTTTTTTCTTGTGATTTTTTGCTTTAAAAACAAAATGATACTAAAATAAATTCATATAAAAATAATTTAGCCTAGGTTTTTATTAAAATTTGAAATATTTTCTTTTTCACTGCAGTATGGACTTGTAATATCAGGCCAATAAATGGTACCTACATGGACAGGTGCTTCTAGCTTATTTGTCCAGCTGTTGAATGTTTTAAACTATTATAAGCATTTAATAAATGTGTAAATCAGCACTTTTCTGTAATAACTAGGGGTATTCATGGAATGGAAACATTGTTTTGTTTCAAACTTGGAACAAATCACTGCATTCCATTAGTTCTGCTGGAGTCAGCCCTAGCTTGGCAGAACTGAAACCTGGATCATTTTTAGGAGTCAGATAAAACAAAATCCAGAGACTGGTAGGCTCTCTGCACCCTTCCTCATCTGAGTTGCTTTCTGCATGGCCCTGACTGGTAGCTCACCTATCCCCAAAATTTCCTAGCACTTACTCTTTGTTTCTTTTTTCAGCCAATGGTAGTATTTCATTGCTGCATATGCCAGTAGCCTCACCTTCAATCTTCCCAGCACCTTCCCTGTCTCTCCTCAGCTGCCACCAGCCAACAAAGATAACCCATTTTAACTCTAACGTTTCCTTTTAGAGATATACCGGTAGGTAGTCTTGACTTACAGCCATTTGTTTAGTGACCATTTGAAGTTACAATAGCATTGAAAAAAGTGACTTATGTTTTTTCACAAATGGCCATTGCAGCATCCCTGTGGTCACGTGATCAAAATTTGGCTGTTTGACAATTGGCATGTGTTTATGATAGTTGCAGTGTCCCTGAGTCATGAGATGATCACCTTTACGACCTTCTGATAAAAAAAATCAATGGGGAAGCTAGAGTCACTTTAATAAGCATGTAACTAGCTTAACAACAACTGGCAAGAAAGGTTGTAAAATGGAGGCAAAACTCACTTAACAACTCTTGTGTTTAGCAATGCAAGTTTTTGGCCCAATTTTGGTAGTAAATCGAGGACTTACCTGTACACAGTGCTGATTTCACTAGTTTAGTGGATTAATTATACAGCATAACTATATTTTGGAATGCTGCTTTTGGGGGGGGGTTAAAATGGAATTTTCATATAGAAATTTACATTTTTTGATACGAGTTTTTTGTGCAAATGTTACAATCTCTGGAAACTTCATGGTTTTTTTTTCTTTTTGAGGCAGCAATAGAAAATATGTATTGGCTGTATAATTTTAGGCAATGCCTTCTATTATTGCCATGACTAACTGATTCCAAGCTACTCTTCTTCAGCAGCAGTGGCCACCTTTTCAATATAAAATCAGAGTGTGCCCACGGAGGGGAGGGGGGGGAGGCAGGATATTACCATGCTGGGACCTGTGATGGCTGAGCAAAAGAAACTTGGGCCTGCTGAATGAAAAGTGATGTGACACACTTAAGTCTGGTTTTTCGTACACACCCTTCAGTTGTTGCCAGAGTCCTTGTGTTTTTCACCTTCATCATACGGTACAGATATATTCAGATCATAATACTCAGTTCCCAATTTGGATAAATGTCTGTTTTGGTTTGATATGGATATGGGGCAAACTGGTTGACATAAAAAGATTTTGAATGTTTAAAAAAAAACATAAAAAGACTTTCAATGTTTTTTAAAATACCCAATGTTTTACAGAGCTTCGTTATATAGGCATTACTAAATCACTATTACTGAAAAAGCAAAAGGGAATTAGTTAGGATGGGCAGAATCCTGCCATTTACTTGTTCAACATGCTCATCCAAAGATGCTATGATTAGAAAGCTCCAATATATCTAGTAACCTGCAGACCCTGTTAGTCAAGAATTTTCCCTAGTTTCCCTTATCTGTCTTCTAACTACAATGCTTTCTCAAATGAAGACCGTCTAGAGAAATATTATTTTTGCAAACGTGGCATGTAACCTCTAAGCTTCAGCTGCAATTTAGATATCTCACCAATCTGATTGACTATATCAAGCTTTGTCCAAATTTCTGCTAAATTAGATAGGTATTCCTCTTACAATAAGATGTGGATAATGCCAAGCTTTCTGCCTGAGAAAAAGCTTGAACTCAAAAAATGTTGCCAGACTCATTTGCACCTGAAGACTTAACCCCCTGGCCTTCTTATCAATAAAGCAAGAGTCACCGTGCCCCATAAATGCCTTCCCCTTTTTCCTGTCACCTTTGGGGCAAAAGATGCTGCTTTTGAAAAATGCATTTTGAGAAAGAACTCAATTTCACATGCTTTAATTGGTTTGCTGTCCATCTAAGAATCTATTTCCTTTTTCATATGGGAGTAGTATCCTACTATTTCACTAATATTTCACTCAAATAAAAATTGTTTCAAAGTGGATTGAATTGCAAGGCTTGACTTTACCTTCATGTTGCAAAGCCAAGCTATGGCTCTTTGTAGTTCCTTTGCTTTAAAAGAGGAAGGCTGCAGCCTAAACAATCATTCAAATAAATTGTTTCTTTTCTTATATTTTCAGAATATAAATCTTACTCTTGGTTATGGGCACTGTTGGAGTTGCTCTGTTCCTTGCTTGTATGATTCTTAACATGTTGTTGCTGATTCCATTATATGTAGGGTTGAGTGGAATATCAAGCTTTCCTTTTACTTTCTCCACCCATCTCAGTTTCTCTACCACTTTTAATTCTTGTTTTCATAGCACCTGAATAGAAATTAGCAAAGTGCTGTCAACTTACTTTTTTTTCCCTTTCTGTTTCTCTTTCAGCGGGGATCTGACGAACTTTTTTCTACTTGTGTCACTAACGGACCCTTTATCATGAGCAGCAACTCTGCTTCTGCAGGTAACACTGATAGCCCCAAGAATTTAACATTTCTTTAGCATTTACTTGCCAGGGGAAATTGACCTCTAAGGCAACCTGAACTTCTTAGGTAGCAACTGGCTCCAAAGGAGCTTTTGCTGCCATTTATTAAAGAGTTTCAACAGTCTAAGTTCCCTAGTGCTGACACCTGAAATAATGTCTCAAGTTTTATATAGGTGATTAATGCAGATGAAATATTTTGCATAGCTTAGAAGAGCAAGTAACAGCCATTTGCAGAAAAAAGGAAATTATTGCAAAATGGATTTGTCTTCGTGTAAGGGTTATTTTCTGAATATGTGACACACACTGGTAAGATCACCGTATAAAGACTACTTTTCGATGTCTGCAACTGAATAGTATTTGTTTGAAGTGTACTGGAGATTTTTATTTTGGTTTTGTTCTCCTGACCTTCACTGGTGTGCCTACAGTCTTGTTTCATCAGAGTTTCTTCTTAAGACTAGCTTTTGGGCATTATGTAGCAAATCTATTGCTGCAGAATGATATTTTTCTGAATATTTAACCATGTTTTACAAAGCCAGTCAATATTTACTGGTCTGGCATTATTTATTTATTTATTTATTTAAATTATTTGTTTATTTAAATTTACTTATTTAATAGATTGCTCAACACTGGGCGGCTTAAAGGATAGAAAACAAAAAAAGCATGTCCAGACACAGCACACTTCAAGTAATACAAAATACAACCAATAGCAGTTCTACAACCTCCTGACCCCAAGACCAAGTTTTGAAAGAAGTTTGAAAAATCAGGGAGGTGGTTACAGAAATTGCGGGGGGGGTGGGGGGAATTGTTCCAGAAGGCAGATTTCGTGACAGAGAACACCCTTCCTAGATCTAGATACTGGATGGCATCTAGCTCACCAACTCTGCCTGATCTTGCCAGTTAGGCAGAAACCATGGGAGTAGATGGTCTTTCAAATAATCCAATGCAGTATCCCAAAGGGCATTTAAAAGTGATAACCAGACCTTGAACTGTACCTGGAAACCACCTGATAATAGTGAAGCAGTGGTGCAACATGGACATACTGGGGCATGCCCATCACTCCTGGCACCATTGCATTCTGGATCAACTAATTAGCTTATTAAGTTATAAATTGCTTATTTTTGCTTGTTTGCTTGCCTTGTTTTGCTTGTTTGCTTTCTATTTGCTGGTGTTAGTCTTTAGAACTAGATAGATAGAAAAGGAAATAAGTCACTGTGTGTATGTATATATGTATATATAATAATAGAAAGTAGTCAATAGATGAAGTTGAGTACTGTATATATACTGTATATGCAATTTTGTTTTTGATTAAGAGAAACTTGTATGTTTTTTTAATATTTGTTTTAAATGTTTTTTAAGAATGAATAAAGTTTGTTTTAAAATTTAAAAAAAAAACTAGGCGGCTGAATTAAAAGTAAAATGAAATTATAAAGTTCCCCTCGCTGTCTAGATCATGATATCTTTGGATTGCAACATATGCTTAAGTGCCTCATGCCCAACTCTGTTGGAGTATAAAAATGCTATTGTATTGATCAACTGTGTGATTATGAAAGCATTATGAAATAGTTATTAGGGCTAGGTGATTAGCTAGTGAACATGTTCTTAAGCTGTATGTAATAGTTCTAAAGCACCATTGGTTGCCAGTCTTAAATTGCTACTCTTGGTTGCAAGTTGCTGTACAGCAAACAGACATGGAGGTAAAGCTATGTAGGAGGTGAAATTCCCATCTGAGTTTAAATTATGAGTAAGGTAAGGTAATTTTATGATTATCAGTATATAGGTTATTACAGTGTACAAGCTACTACGGTGACTGCTGGTAGCAAAACCTGAAGTAGAAGTTTACTGGATTACTTTTGTATATACTGTACTTATATGGCCATGTCAATATAATTAACTATATTAAGCAATCTCATTAGAATAAATTAGTCTGTTCTATAAGTAACAGTTTTGCTGATGTGCATATTTGGAAACTTGAAATTGTGTCATACAGTTTTCATCACATAGCTATTATGAGTTGATGTATACATTTACAAAATGGCTGCACTGGGGAGAATAACCTAAATAGTGTGCAAAATTAATATCCATGACTCCATTAGACTCCAGGATATCCTGTAGCACTGTAATTTAACTTTGCTTTTTATGCCAAAGTAAAACAACTACCTGCCATTTTATTTTCTAAAAAGATGCCTGTAAATCTTATGAATAATAAAGCCCTGGGGAACTTTTGGAAATAGTTGTTTTGGAGAGATGTATTTACTGTAATGGTTAATTTGATGTTCCATACCATTTTTTAAATGTGAGTATAGGCTTTTAAAAATGGAAATTTGATGGGAGATGTATGCAGATACACTGGTGGGCATCAGATTGTGCATTTCTGTTATAATCTAGCAAACTGCACTGCAGTGTTTGGAGCCAATTAATATATAATATGATCAGGCTTGCTAGATTTTCTTAAAAGGGAAGTCGCTATATAGTAGTCTTTTGAACAGAAGCAGTGAAGTGACTAACTTTTTCTCATCTTGTGTTCAATTTCTAGTCTGTGATAAATGCACTATTTGTCTTGATTATATCAGAAACTACCTATTCTTGTGTAATCTTTTTGTAGCCAATGGAAATGATAGCAAAAAATTCAAAGGTGACAGCAGAAGTGCAGGAGTTCCATCACGAGTAATCCATATCCGTAAATTACCTAGTGACGTGACAGAAGCTGAGGTTATTTCCTTGGGATTGCCCTTTGGGAAGGTCACAAACCTATTAATGTTAAAAGGAAAAAATCAGGTAAGCCGTTTTCAGATTTTATTTTATTTTTAAATAAAATTTAGTTTAGCTATGCCAAAACTTTGATTCTATTTTGTATTTAAAAGCTTATCTGCCTATATGAGAATAGAGACAGTTTTTTAAAAATTGATTTACCAGATTGTGGTTAGAAATCTTTGTGCAAATGCAATATAATTTTTTTTGTTCCTTATAATCTACCAGGCTTTTATAGAAATGAACACAGAAGAAGCAGCTAATACTATGGTGAGCTACTACACCACAATTGCTCCTGTCCTCCGGAGTCAGCAGATCTACATCCAATTTTCTAATCACAAAGAATTGAAGACAGATAATTCTCCAAACCAGGCAGTGAGTCAAAATTTATAATATTACAGATTTTATACTTTCAAACATGTTATACCACAATTTGGATTTGTAAGGACAGGGAAAGAAATAAAAGTCAATAGGACATGTGATAGAGCCCATTGGAGTCAGGCAGCTATAACAAATTTGAAGGAATAATTAAGTTTAGTTTAGTTTAGTTTAGTTTATTTGATTTGTATACCGCCCTACTCCCGAAGGACTAAGGGCGGTGAACAGCTAAACAATAAAATACATAGATACAAAAAATTTAAAAACCAGATAAAATCAAATTAAATCATTTTGGCCCAGACAGATTAAAACACCCCAATAATTTAAAAACAGATTAAAATTTACATATTAAAAAGAGGGAAGAAATTAGGCCAAGCCCGCCTGGTGGAATAAAAAGGTCTTCACAGCGCGGCGGAAGGTGCGCAGATCCGGGATCCTCCGTATCTCCGGTGGGAGCTCAATTCAGACGGTAGGTGCCCCCACAGAGAAGGCTCTCCCCCTAGGGGCCGCCAGTCGACACTGTTTGGCTGACGGCACCCGGAGGAGTACCTCTCTATGAGAGCGTACTGGCCGGTGGGAGGCTATTGGTGGTAGTAGGCGGTCCCGTAGATAACCAGGTCCTAAGCCATGGAGCGCTTTAAAGGTGGTAACCAAAACCTTGAAGTGCACCCGGAAGACCACCGGGAGCCAGTGCAGCTCGCGCAGGAGAGGTGTTACATGGGAGCGCCATGTCGCTCCATTACCACCCGCGCAGCCGCACTCTGCGCCAGTTGGAGCCTCCGGGTGCTCCTAAGGGGAGCCCCATGTAGAGAGCATTGCAATAGTCCAGGCGGGAGGTGACGAGGGTATGAGTGACCGTGCGTAACGAGTCCCGATCCAGAAAGGGACGCAACTGGCGAATCAGGCGAACCTGATGAAAAATCCTCCTGGTCACGGCCCTCAATGCTCTTCTAAAGACAGCCGTGAATCCAGGAGGACGCCCAAGTTGCGAGCCCTCTCCATGGGGGCCAATGATTCGCCCCCAATAGTCAGTGATGGTGCCAACTGACTATATTGGGACGTTGGAAACCACAGCCACTCGGTCTTGGATGGGTTGAGCCTGAGCCTGTTCCTCCCCATCCAGATTCGTACGGCCTCCAGGCACCGGGACATCACTTCAAGGGCATCGTTGGGGTGATCCGGGGTGGAGAGGTACAGCTGGGTGTCATCAGTGTACTGATGGTACTCCACCCCGAAACCATGGATGACCTCGCCCAGCGGCTTCACATAAATGTTGAACAGGAGAGGCGAGAGGACCGACCCTTGCGGCACCCCACATATGAGGGGCCTCGGGGTCGACCTCTGTCCCCCTGTCAACACAGACTGCGACCGGTCAGAGAGAAAGGAGAACCACCGCAATACAGTGCCTCCCACCCCTAACTTCCAACCGGTGCAGCATGATACCATGGTCGATGGTATCAAAAGCTGCTGAGAGATCTAACAGGACCAGGACAGAGGAGCACCCCCTGTCCCGAGCCCTCCAGAGATCATCAACCAATGCGACCAATGTCGTTTCCGTGCTGTACCCAGGCCTGAAACCCGACTGGAACGGATCCAGATACGTCATTTCATCCAGGTGCTGGGGGAGCTGTTGCGCAACCACATTCTCAACAACCTTCAACACAAAACGAAGGTTGGAGACCGGACGATAATTTACCAACATTGCCGGGTCCAGGGAAGGCTTCTTTTGGAGAGGCCTCACCACCGCCTCTTTCAAGGCGGCAGGAAAGACACCTTCACCCAACGAAGCATTTATAATCCCCTGGAACCAGCCTCGTGTCACCTCCCGAGAAGCCAGCACTAACCAGGAGGGACACGGGTCCAATAAACAAGTGGTTGCGTTCAGTCTACCCAGAATCCTGTCCACGTCCTCGGGTCACAGGACCAAACTCATCCCAGATAACATTGTCAAGACCTGCCCCAGTCCCTCCCCCTGAGACTACCCAGTCGGAGTCCAGATCTTCCCGAATCTGAGTGATTTTGTCATACAGATATTGAACAAAATCCTGGGCTCTACCCTCCAAGGGGTAAAATAATAGTCAAGAGCACAGGTGTCAAACTCAATCATGTCACGTGACATATCATAACATTTTTGTTTTTGCGGAGCTGGGGTAGGTGTGGCCTGCACATGATGTATCCGGCCCATGGGCCACCAATTTGACAGGCCTGGTCAAGGAGGATGATTCACTGGGTGAATACACTACAATTGGATCAGGACAGAATCTTTAATGGGGATGTGTATGAAATGAAAAAGTATTTTGCGCTGAAAACAAACCATCATGCTTCAGTTCTGAATTGTTTCACATCAGCCATAGTTTGGCATTGTGAATGCTTTGTTCTTGATTTTGGGAAAAACAAAATAATATGGGTAAGGCTCCCAGTGAGGGTCACGGTGAACTAGGCATCTCTAAAGGAGTGGAGTGGAGAACAGCAGCCAGAGGATGAATGCTGGCTCTCTGGACAAAGGAAGAATTGTGAGATCGCCCATTTTGAACTCTGGACAGCTGCTGCTCATGTTGAGGGATTCCATCTCAGCTCACAACTGTAATATAGCCTATACTGACATAAAGTTCAGCTGGACCTCATTTCTTAATTGTTTTTGGATATAATTAATTTAAAGCTAAAGAGAGATTTTCTGGGCAACAGAATAAGATTCCATTTGGTGAGTTGTCATTTCTGCATTACAAAGCAAAAAAAAAAGTGCTAAGGACTTAAGAATTTCTGGCAAAAAGCTTAACAAGGAGTTAAGTAAGAAAGTTTGAAACAGATAAAGGGAACAGTTATTTTGATTTTTTTTTTTAATGAAAGTGCTTTTGAATAAATTGGAATTCAATAAGACAAACAAACTCAACCTTCGTGGGAATATGTTTTGTTTATTATTAAAGAATGCAGACATTTGGTGGATTTTACAAAAGAAGCATAACATGACCCAGGCTGTGATGTTGACCGTAACTATGGGGATGTGGATTGTGATACTGATTGTAGCTAAAGAGTACCATTAGAGTCTAAAGTATTAAAGGCACAGGAAGATTAAAAAAAGGGAGAAAGGAGAGGGGAAGTTTACCTTTCGTTTTCCCTTGTTTGGGACATTTTTATTTTTGGATTATAATACCATAATGGCAACTACTTCAAAAGAATAGAGGAGAGAGGAGGATCATTATAGCAACCTGCAGAAAGAGGAATCATATCTGATTTGCTTCATAAAATGAGTAGTATAGCTGAGTCAGTTGCTACTAAATTGACAGCTTTTGAAAAAAATGGATGAAAGATTTGTAAAGATGAAGAGATGACATAAGTCTAGAAGATGGGAAACTGTAAAACAAGTGCTGGAGACAACACAAATTAATGATGAAGTGGAAATTTTGAAGAGTAACATAGAAGTTGTCGACAGAATTGCAAAGAGAACTAGATTTATTTATTTATTTATTTATTTATTAAATTTTTATACCGCCCCCTCTCCCGAAGGACTCGGGGCGGTGAACAGCCAGAATTAAAAACACACAATATAAATATTAAAATACATTAAAACAAAATTAAATTATCTTTGGCTTCTCCAATTTTAAAACCCCTTACCCATAAAATTCACCCAATTAAAAATTTTAACCCAGCCCGGCTTGCTGAAATAAAAAAGTCTTCAGGGCCCAGCGGAAGGTCCGGAGGTCCGGAATTAGTCGTATCCCTGGGGGTAGCTCATTCCAGAGGGCGGGTGCCCCCACAGAGAAGGCTCTTCCCCGGGGGGTCGCCAGCCGACATTGCCTGACAGACGGCACCCTGAGGAGACCCTCTCTGTGGGAGCGTGTTGGCCGGTGGGAGGTTATCGGAGGCAGAAGGTGGTCTCGTAAATAACCGGGTCCTAAGCCTTGGAGCGCTTTGAAGATGAGAACCAACACCTTGACTTGTAATTGAGAGGTTTTCTTTGAGACTTGTAGCTATTCCAGAGGTTTCTGCTGAAGACATTAAAGAAAAACTAATTAAAGTCCTATCAAATTATTTGGATGTGAAGTTGTTATCTACATTTACGCTGACTGGAAATCATTTGGAGACTTACGTGTGAAACAAAAAAAATGACTTATGATTTATACTGACATAAGAGGTCTAAAAAACAAATTGCATAGTATTTTTCTGAGGTTAGGAAGTAACGGTCGATATTACTCTTACATTGCTAATACAAAAATGACAGGCTGGGAGAAGCTTATCTGGGGATATCTAATAAAAAAAGCAGTGTTTCCTTTTGAAATCTTCATTTATGAGTAGCAGGCATGAATCGGGCTGTGAGTGTTGGTGCCCACCACTCGTGCATGCGCCAGCCCACCACTCATGTGACCCAGTTGCGAATAGGCCACAGCCCAGTAGTGGGCGACAGCGTGCAGGTTGGGGAACCCCTGTAATAAAGTAATTCTTGCTAGACGCAATAATTTGGATTGGAGTCTTGTTTTATAGCTACTGTGTTAAATAAACATGTATATGACTGCAGGTTTTCCTAGGTTTAATGGGATTTAGTGGGCTAGACCTATACTACAGCCTTTTTAAAAATTCATTAACCATGGAAACATTGTATTGCAGCTAATCTCATAATTATTGCTAAGGCGAAACACAGGTAGTCCTTGGTTAACAACCGCTCATTCAATGACAGCACTGAATGAGTAGTAGTTTAAACAGCCATCTTATGATGGCTTACGATGATTGCAGCATCCCGTGGCTTTGGTGATTACCATCTACAATCTTACCTGCTGACTTCCCACAAGCAAAGTCAATGGGGAAGCTAGCAGGTAAGGTTGCTCCCTCTCCCATAGATTTTTCTTCCAAGGAGCCCCACCAGACAAAATAAGATCCCAGGGATCATGTACTCTGTAGTGCACACCCACATCCCTGCCCACATTCTATAGTCTACACATAGTTGCCTGGCTATGTTTGTGCTAGGCCGCAGCACTGTTCACCCATTGGGCTGTTTACAAGCCACCTAAGAAAAGGCTTGTTGTGACTGGGACTTTCTGGCTTCTCCATTAACTTTGCTTGTTGGCAGCTGGCAGGAAGTTGCAATTCCTGGTCATGTGAGGTCCTCTCTTAATGACCTGCCATCTTTACTGATGGGAATTGGATTGCCGTCACTAAGTGATGCTATCACATAATGTCGCATTGCTTAGTGATGAAAATTCTGGTCCTAATGAACATTGTTAAGTGTTGCTGTATTCTGGATTCTTTTTATGTTTGCATATCTGCACTCATTGAAAAACCCTTTATCTTATATGAAGAGCAGATTACCCAGCTTCTTCCTAATAATTTGTTGTGAATCATCCTTTCATAAAGGGCAGAATCGCAAGACAACATCTCTAGAATTTTTTTCTTCATAAAGTAGCAACTGAATGTCACATTTGAGAGAGTTGAAAGAAAATAATTTTGCTAGTATAGGATAATGGATATGTGCTTTTTTCTGTTTATTACTTTATTGATGCATTAAAACGTTTGATTCCATAGCGTGCTCAAGCCGCCTTGCAAGCAGTCAATTCTGTCCAGTCTGGGAATCTGGCACTGTCTGCTTCTGCTGCAGCTGTGGATGCTGGTATGGCCATGGCTGGTCAGAGCCCAGTCCTGAGGATCATTGTGGAAAACCTCTTCTATCCTGTTACTCTAGATGTCCTCCATCAGGTGAGATGTGACTTCCAGCTTTAAATGGCCAGCATGTGGCAGAGAATTAGCTGTGATAACTTGTGCCACAAGTGGCATGACTACTTATGGTTTCTTTCTTTAACCCTCACACTGTTTTTTTTCTGACATTTGCTTAGATTAGGAGCAAATACAGTATATTCTTACTTACAAGGCATGATTTTGATTCCCATCCTTACAAAATAGATTGGATTCTTGAGGTCCAAAAGCTGCTTTTGTGTTAGATCTAGGTCCTCTAACCTTGCTTTCTCCCACCAAATAATTGATTCTAGCTTCTATTTTTACCATTTATCATGCTTATTGGGACTTATTGGGAATTGCACTACAGACACCTTCAGTTTGAGGAACATTGTTCTAGTTACCATGTGTAATTCATGTTTATTCACTATGGGTGCATTAGGGAAAAATTCTGATATGCCTTTTGGATAAAACTCTGGCACGTGCCCATGAAAATAAGAGTTCCTGTGTCCTTATCAGTTAATATGGCATTGCTACATATATTAGACATTGTTTCACAAGGACTGTGGAACACTTTGGATTTAATCCCTGGAACATGTTTTTAAACATAAAAGGTCTCAAATGTGGCACCTCTCTGCAATACCTTAAGGAAGCTAATGTTTTTTGCTTAGATCACAAAAAACCAATCTTCAGATGTATTGATGTATCTTTTGTAGATTGAATCCAAACCACTGTGTGGCTATGTTAAAAAAAATTCTCCAGTCTTTCTAAAATATTATCAGAAAGCAAAGCACGGGGATCATGCTTCTGTAAATGTTTACAAGCAGGCTTTGCTCTGGAAGAAGCAATTAGTTCACTGCATGCAAAATGAAGGAAATTTTGGGAAAGAGGCCTACAAGGTTTCTTTTTACTGTATCTCTAGTGCCACCTAGAGTTGCTAAATTCAAGATGGAATTGCAAAAAATGTGATCTGCCCCTTGAGACTGGGCAAAGATGACTTACGTAATGTAACTTCTTCCTCAAAAAGAATTTGTCAGTAGCTCCTTTACGTGTTTGAATTTTTGGCTTTTTCCTCTGGAAGTGGAAGTTCGTGGTGCAATTATGTTGTGTTAAGTTGTTGTTATTCCCCAACCTATTTCACACTTGCAGAAAAGTCTTGGAAGCAATCACTTTATGACTTCTTTGTGTTTTGTGCGAACACAGATTTTCTCCAAATTTGGGACAGTGCTGAAAATAATCACATTTACCAAGAACAACCAGTTTCAAGCACTCTTGCAATATGCAGACCCTGTGAGTGCCCAGCATGCCAAATTGGTGAGTTCTTTTCTTGTTTCTGTTTCCAGTCTATAATGTCTTCAACATATTATACAAATATATTACAAGAAGCAAGCCTATGCAGCAGGACCAAACTAAAACCATTATGACTAGTACTGTCTGGGACATTTTGGGTGACTTAGAGGAATGTTGTGAGTTTTAGAAAATTAAAGAGATCATGCAAATTTTATGAATTAGGTCTTAAGTTTTAAACATAAGAGTTTTAAGTTGTTAATTGGGATGTTAATTTTGAAAGGGCTTAAATCTGAAAAAATACAATTACTTTGACCAGGTAAGGAATAGTACATATCCCTTAACACTAGTAAGAAGGAAATCTTGCTAAAACTACATAGCAGGGAAAGGCATTGTTGGAAAAGCAGAACAAGGAGTGCTACTGATTTCCATCCTCTGAGATATTGCCTGCTCCTGTGTACTCTTTCCAGAGGAATACAGGATTTATTTATTTATTTATTTACCAAAAATGTATATGCCGCCCTTCTCCCTAAGGACTCAGGGCGGCGAACACAAGTTAAAAACATAAAATAATAAAAGATCAAAATGATTAATACCCAGTTAAAACGACAATCAAAATAAGAAATACCCAAGGATCAAGGTCAACCCATTTGTTGAAACAGCCAGGTCTTTAAGTCCCGATGGAAGGACCGGAAATCAGGTGCCGTCCGAAGCTCGGTGGGTAACTCGTTCCAGAGGGCAGGGGCGCCCATGGAGAACGCTCTACCCCTGGATGTTGCCAGCTGACATTGTCTGGCCGACGGTACCCTGAGGAGGGCAGCCCTGTGAGATCGAACAGGACGGTGGGAGGCGGATAGGAGATGGTTCTGCAAATACCCCGGACCTAAGACATGTTAATCTAGGATTGTTCTAGATTAAACTTTAGCTACAGCATTGTATTACATTATAATGTACATTACTCAGAGATTTAAAGATTTAATCTTCATGTTCATCTAAATGTAACTGTCAAGTCTTTGCAAACAATTGTATGGGCACTCTCTTAAGACTTCCTCTCTTAAGATTATTTCTCAGTTTTATACATTGGATGGATGTGGAGTGTATAGAATTTTTTTCCCCTGAAGTAACTTGCTTGACTTAGATGTACTCTGCTTTGGTTTTCTATAGTCTCTTGATGGGCAGAACATCTACAATGCTTGCTGCACCCTCCGCATTGACTTTTCCAAGCTCACAAGCCTCAATGTAAAATACAACAACGATAAGAGCAGAGATTATACCAGGCCAGACTTGCCTTCTGGAGACAACCAACCTTCCCTTGATCAGACCATGGCAGCTGCTTTTGGTAAGGGATTGAGCAGGAAAATTTTAACTGGGGAATCTGGGATAATCTTTATTTCTTCTTAGCAATAATTAACTGGCAAATTAGGCAGCCCACTTCATCTTTTCTTCCTCCTATCAGATCACCCTACTTTATACAGTGCTTGTAAGGACAGAAAGATGACAAACACAAAGTGCTAATGTAGCTACAAGCTTCCTTTCCATGGTCTGCTAGCTTGTGGCATTATGTTATCCTAAACAACTAGGTACAGATAGTCCACAACTTACGATTGTTCATTCACCAACAGTTCAAAGTTTCAATGGCCTCAGGAAAAATGAATTACAACCATTGCAGCTCCCTATGGCCAGGTGTTTGGGTGTTTTGCAACTGGCTTGCATTTATAGTAGTTGCAGCATCTTACAGTCAAGTGATTGCAATTTGTGCCCTTCTCAACCAGCTTCCAACAGACAAAGTTAATTGGGGAAGCCAAATTTGTTTAGTGACCATGATGACCGTTTTAAAAAGAAGTCATAAAATGGGTCCAATCACACAATAACTCATTTAACAACCATTACTTACCTACTAAAATTCCCAGTTGTGACTGTTAAGTAAAAGGTTGTATTTTTTTTCACTTGTTAGTAGGTGAAAATATTAATATCCAAATCCAACAATTAAATAGTTAATAAGAGAATAGAATTTTAATAAAGTTCTTTATTGGCCTTGTGTGACACACAAGGAATTTGTCTTTGGTGTATATGCTCTCAGTATACATAAGGAGAATAAAATACATTCATCAAGATAGTCAAGGTTACTAATAAGCTATCAAATTGTACTAGGAAACAAATAAAAAATATAAATTGAAAGATACAAGCAAAATGGTTATAGTAATAAGTGGGAAGAGATTGATACTAGTAAGGAAGAGAATAATAGTAATATTTTATTATTAGTAATAGTAATAATTTACTAACATTATTAGTAAATTAGTATTTAGTACAAATACTAAAATTATTACTATAATAGTAATAATTTACTAACAGTCTTAGTAAATTATTTGACGTTGTGGGAATCAATCACTAAGAACAGCAAACAACAAATGAAATAAAATGTTTAAGTTATATTATCATTCATAAATAGACTCTCAGTACAGTTAAGCCTTTCATATGTCTTCCTCCTTTGCATACATAAAAATCCCTTGATGTAAAAGATGTATCAAGTTCTCTTAGAGCCATGTGTTGAGTGGTGTTCTAGAGGCACCTGAGGCTCTATTGATCAGGAAAGAAAAGACTGGGGAATTTCCTTCATTTCCTGTGAGACGACTGTTTATGAAGAGTAAAAAAAATCATGTGACACATTTAAGATAAAATTAGTGGGCAGAAGCCTTTACTGGAAATAATTGGCAGAGTGAACTCTGTATCATGGAAATTTACTTTGCAGATTTAAAATGTCAAAAGTTGTTCCAAGCATTCTATTTTGCTCTAAAGAATACAGAGATTTCTGATTTTCTCTCCTTATGAAGCAAATTTACTTGTCAAATGTACCTGTTTATAATACAGCTTTCCAGGCATTCCCCACAGAAATTCTAGCATTTCTAGTTTTACAAATACCTGTGAAGAAAAAGGTAATTAAGCTTTATTTATAATTTACACGAACGGTTATCAGAATACCCAATCCAAAAGGAAACTATGAACAGTTTGAACAATTAAAACAGTTAAATTAGTTCAGTTGCCTCTAAGAAAATTTGTAAATCTTATGCAGTGCAGAGAAGTTACCATCTTGTCAATTAACAAATATTGGAAACCAGTTGTCCTGCTGGCAATGACAGTTTATTAAACTTTATCTGCCCACACCTTTTTGTGAAGGGACAAGTCTGAAATATTGATCCAGATGAGGATAGCAATAGCACTTAGACTTATATACCACTTCATAGCGCTTTACAACCCTCTCTGAGCGGTTTTATAGAGTCAGCATAATTGCCCCCAACAATCTAGGTCCTCATTTTACCAACCTCTGAAGGATGGAAGGCTGAGTGGGTGAGGATCGAACTCCTGGCAGTGAGTTGAATTAGCCTGCAATACTGCATTCTAACCACTGTGCCACCACAGCTCCTAGGATGTTAGTTCAGGGGAGTGAGACTTGTATGTTTTTCAAAATAGGGATTGTGAGAGGCAGAGAGAGAGAGATGCAATGAGATACCTTGGTTAAAATGTACCCTAGTACAGATAACTGGAGTTGGTCATGTCTAATGAACTAACCAATCTTTTCTATTTTGTAGGTGCTCCAGGGATCATTTCAGCCTCTCCTTATACAGGAGCTGGCTTCCCTCCTGCTTTTGCAATTCCTCAAGCTGCAGGTACTGTTTCTTTAAACATTGCTCACGGTTTTGTTGTACCATTGCCCTTCCTCCTCTCTCTTATTTTGGACTCCTAAATGCTAGTAGCAGATTGGGAATAGTAATCAGCACCATTTGAGAAATCTATGACCACAGGCTCATAAGGTTCCTATATTCTGTGATGATCCTTGTCACCATGGAAATTGTACTAACATATGTCCTTAGTTCCAGTAGAGGGTTTTCAATGTGCCCAAAGTCTTCTTACATGTAGTGGCTTAGATCCTAATGAGAATGTGCATTATATATCATTTTTGTTTCAACATTTGCTTGGAACATTTTGTCCTAGTAAGATAAAAACATGCAGGTTGATTTACAGTTTGGACACCATAAAGGCAATACATGAATTAAAAAGAGTTTGCTTAGATAGCTAGGCTGTGGCAACATCTCAGTCTATCTGAACAAAATGTATTTTACCTTGAGGAAAGCACATGGGTATGTTGATTTTATAGTTGATAGGAAGGGAAGAGGCTGAAAAGTCTTAGATTTGAGATTTGCAATAGCAATTAGATTTATATACCGCTTCATAGTGCTTTACAGCCCTCTAAGCAGTTTACAAAGCCAGCATATTGCCCCCAACAATCTGAGTCCGCATTTTACCCACCTCGGAAGGATGGAAGGCTGAGTCAACCGCAAGCTAGTGTAGAAATTCTAATAATTTTAATGTCTCAAGTGTAAAATTTCTGTTAATAACTTTTGATGGATTTTTTATTGTTAAATTTTGCTGGATGTAGTGCTTGGAAGGGAATATAGCTGCCCTGAGTCTCCGGAGAAAGGCGGCATATAAATTGAAATAAATAAATAAATATTTGAAGCACACACTGATAATCCTTGCAAGATATACATACTTTTCCTCCCATTGGTCCTATAAAAAACAAATAAGGCAGAACTATTCATATTCCCACACAATAATCCCTGTTCTAATGGACAAAGGAGGTAAATGACTCTTATGTGCCCTTCAGGATTATGTGCTTTTGATACAATGGAATAAGCTCGTCTTTAGATGCTTGTATTGGGATGATGTCATTTGTCAGTGACTGGAATGTACATAATTATGGTTTTAATACCTGCATGATAAAAAAGAATGAGGCACTTCCAGCATGCCTTGGTGAAAAAAACGTACAAATGCACTGCTTTGTGTGTCATCTCCCTTCCTGCTTCCCCTTCCCCCCAGTGACTTTGCTTAAATAAGCCTATGAAATTTTGCAGAACTTGTTTAAAAGCAGTTGTCTGATTCTCACATCACCCAAGGAGAGCCAAATGCAGCCCCACAAGGTTTATTCCCTCTGTCGGAAGCTGAGAGCAGAGTCCTGAGCAATGCCAGAACTGGAGATGCTTCAGCCCATTAATGTTCAAGCCTATCTGGTTTCTGGGTCCCTGAATGAAAGAAAATGTACACTAAAGTACTTCTTTTAAGAAACATGTTGGTCAAAGGTCCTTATTTCCACTGCAAGCCGTAGCAGGGAATGTGCTATGGACTCTACTGGTTAATACTTTTTAATTTTTTCAGGCCTCTCAGTTCCAAATGTACATGGAGCACTTGCTCCTTTGGCTATCCCATCAGCCGCAGCAGCCGCAGCTGCCGCAGGACGGCTTGGTATTCCCGGCCTTACCGGGGCAGGGAACTCTGTTCTGCTGGTTAGCAATTTGAACCCAGAGGTTAGTGGAAGCCTTGTAATCTTTTCTATCCAACTTATCTCATTTATTTTTTGCTTCCTTCCAATTTCTGACCTTGCTTCTCTCTCAACTATTCCTTCCCCCAAAAATCTTGTGCTGAAGCTTCAAATGCTGAATTTTTTTCCTCCCCGAAATGGAGTGTCTAAAATCAAAGTCCAGCAGCTGATTCAAAAGCAAATAAGGGGCATGGACTACGCTACCTTGCCCTCAACCATGGTGGCAGTTGTATGCCTTAGAAGTTGTCCAGAATAGCTGTAGGCACACTCATCTGCGTTTGGATAGTTGATGGGCTGTGGGTGGAAGGCTTAACATCGTTGCTCCTCCCTTGATGTGAGCCAAAGTGTTTTCTGGCCTGCTCTCACTCCCCAAAGCAAAATTTTAAGACCATTTCATTGCGAAATTTTCCACTGTACTTTTTACCCTATTGGTTTTGTCTCTACTTGGGTCTTCCTCACCACAGCAAAAACCCTGTAGTCCTCCCCTTGGCATGTTGTAACTTTCAAACCCTGCAGTTGGAGTGACAGTGTTCATTCTGTCCTCTTTATGGGTGCCTTGATCTTTGCCTCCCCTGCCAGCTTAGCTTCATTTTATCTTTTGCCAAGTATGTATTTTCTTTGACGTGCATTGATACATTTTCCTTTACCAAAATTCTTTAAAATTGTGTGCCTTATTCTGTTCTTTAACTTCTTAAATAATTTTACATTTTCAGTTCCATTTAACTTTCTCCCCTTTTTGATTGAAACATTTGGCTGCCTTAAAATGGACCTTGAAGGCATGTTAAACGATCTTCTGCACAAAGGATGTAATTCAATAGATCCACTTGGACTTTGAAGTGGGTTACTGAAGAAGTAGAAATTACATTCAGTTTTGCCTCTGCGGTGAGCTTATTGCTTGAACCCCAGTGCTTAAAGCTATGCTTAAAAGTTAAATTTCTGCTTACATTAATTATGTAAGAAGCTCTACTGCAGAGGGATAGATGAAAGAATTATCAATTGGAAAATTAATAGGAAATTAACCATTTTATTGTTTTTACCTATCCACTATAACTATTCTTTTCAGGACATGAGATTTTGCCAGCAATACTCAGTTCATTCCAGGACCCTCTGGAATCCTATGAATTGCTAGAATTCTGACAGCAGATCTCTCTTTTTCAGTAGGAAAAATTTGGCATGGATGATCAGTTACAGAGCAAATGCCCTAATTTGAGATCCTAGAGGGGGCTTGGATAATTGTAGTAAAAGGAGGATGCAGTAATAAAATGTTTCAATTCTCCCTGAGCATTTTCTTACTCTCTTTCCAAAATAAAAATTAAGCATTCAAGCACCTGATTGATGGCTACAGAGTCTCCTGAAGTGAGTAAGCAATTAATGAACTTAAGTGAAGACTAGCATCAGGCACACTATTGTTCAATCCTTTTTCATGTTCAGTAACATAATAGGAGGAAATTCCTAATAAACCTTGTTATGGATTTAACTCGAATTGCGACAGAGTGGAAGCATATTCTATCCTATATTGTCCTAGCAATCAGATATCTCTACAGTTTTAATAAAAAATATCTTTTGTAGAGATCAGAAAATGAGTAGGTAAATTCTTTAAAATTAGAAAAGGATAGCTGAAGCAGGTGCTTCTGAAAATAGAGGGAAAATAAATGTCTGGAACTGAATTCGAAAGAGTTGAGCATACCAAAAATACAAGTTACTATGAAATTGATTGGATCTCTTTTTGCATCTTCGATTTAGCACCTCTGACCTCAGATCTGCATGAAAAATACTCTGTAGCGCTTTTTAGTTAGTATATCTTTGAGAAATGGTACAACCAAAATTCTGAGACTATTTTACTCAGTAGATATGCCTAAGTGAGTATTGCTGAGCAACTGATTTCATGCCTCTTTGTGTGTTTTATTTTACTCATTCATCCAGCTTCTTTTTTGGGCTAGAAGCTACAAATATCTCTAGTGAAGCTGAACTAACGACTTCAACTTTTTATTTTTCATTGCTTGTATAATCAGTGTTATAGAAACTTAATCTGTGCATACAGTTGAGAGGCAGTATTCTCCAGAGGGACTCATACTCTCCCTCTCCTCCCCCCCCCCCCCCTTCGCCAGTTTTGGAAACTATATATAAGAGACAGGAGACTGGCAAACTATTGTGGCTGAGGAGATGTAGACTAGTATGGATTCTCAGACTTTTGTCGGGTTTTGTATTGATCACTCTTGATTTATAAATGTTGCCTGCAGTCTCAAGCTAAAGTGCTACCAAAGTGTGCCTGTCAGTTGGTATATCGACATTTTAGGGTATCAAGGTTGTATATCTCAAATGCAGTGTGCACAATGTTGCTTCACACTTTGAGTTTTAGAAAGACCACTCAAGGCACCTTTGTGCCACCCATTTACTTTATTATGAATATAGGGTGTTCTTGAGACACTATTTCTCAGGTAGAAGAATCTACAAGGAGAAATTGGGCTAGATTTAGTTCGGCAGCAACGTTGTCATAGCTTGAGCTTTACCCTAAATATCTGGTGGGGAAAGAAGAATCCAGCCCTCGCCCACGTTAAAGCTGGATTTTTCTTCAGTTTGGTATACATTTGATGCCAAATTAGTCTGTATTTAAAGCCAGATTGTTTTAACTTTCAGCAGATGATAATTATCTTAAGAGAAAGATATAGATTTAAAACCAATGACTCCTTGGGGCCTTAACGTTTCTCACAATAATCAGTTCCCACCAGATTTTGGAGAGAAGCTTAAAACTTGAGATTGAAGAGAGAACCTTTTCACCCGTTGCTTGAAAACCTCTCCAGGATTGTTTAAAGGTAGAACTAAGTAAACACTTCTGCTTTAGAAAGCTGATGGGAGTCCTTGGCAGGTTTTTCTTTGGAGCTTTAAATGGGCCTCTGCCTCTGTTTCTTGGCACTGTCCTGAACCTTGCCATCATGCCCTTTAGTCACTCTGTTGCAATACTGCCTCTCCTTCTTAGTTATATCTTACTTAAGTAAAGTGCTCTTCTTTTATTGTTGTGTTCCACTAGGTTAAAAAAAACCTATTAACTAGTTTTTTTTTCTGTTGAAAGTGTTGTATGTTTTAGAAATCTATAAATCTTTACTGATGGAACACGACATATTTCTTTTATGTATTTACTGACCTGTTTTTTGCTACTTTTTTTCTTTTCTCTCCACCCCATCCCTCAATATTTTTTTTCCTCCCCTTCTCCCTGATCCGGAATTTCTTTGCCAACTGACTGCACGGTACTTCTGCTTCCTGTTGTTGCTTGAAACAAATATATATACATATATATAAAAATGCCCCCCTCAAAAAAAAAAAAAAAAAACCTTCCTGCTCTTCGGAAACCAACTTGCCCTTCAATATTAACCATCTTGAAAACTTCATCATCCATCAACCAATTTCGCCATTTCCTGCGGGGACTCTACCTTTCCTTCGTTGTCGACGATTTGCGCAACCTTCACTCTCCCCTCCGATTCCTTACCTCTTCCCTGTCCCTCCGCTGCCTTGCTCTGCTGTTCTCTAAAGAGAGTTACACCCCAATGCCTCTTTATTCTTTTCGGTATGTTATCATTCACACTTTTTTTATTACCTTTTTTCATTTTGAGATTTTACTTTGGGGAAAGCAAGTGTGGTTGAGGGAGGGTTTGCCGTTAGTTGAATGCTCCAGTTACGAAATTTGTGCTGGTTTAGTTTCATTTTACCTGTTGTGCATGGTTTTGATTGCTTTGCATGTCAGTTGGGCAGTTCAGGAACAGATAGCATGTGAAATGGTTCATCTCAGCTCTGCTGTCGGCAGTTGGCATTTCGTTGGGTGCTCCCCAGTATGCTTATAAATACAGTACTCCAAAGAATTGCTCCAGTTTTCTGTTGCTGATCAGATTTATCCTCAGCAGAATAAAGCAACTTTTAAGTGGAGTGAAAACAGTCTGGGGTTTGAATGGGTCTTGGATGAATTTGAGATAAGTAAAGTTTCTTTCTGAATACTTGCTTTTTTTTTTCTGACTTCCCTAAGGGGTATATGGTGATGTACAAAGAGTGAAGATTTTGTTCAATAAAAAGGAGAATGCCTTGGTTCAAATGGCAGATGGCAATCAATCTCAACTGGGTAAATATACACTTTTTAATTATTTTTTTCTGTGGTGAATAAAGTGGATCTATTGTTTTGTGGGTTTTTTGTTTTTGTTTTTGCTGAAACTCTATTAAAAGCAGATTATCATACATTTTATATATAATACATAGAAATCTTTATGCTTCTCCAACTAAATGTTGTGTTTCCTTAATCAGCCTTAATATTTAAAGAAGTTAAGAAGTAAAATGCTATTTTGTTCATACTTTTCCCAGAGAGGATACACTTGTATGCATATTTTTCTTTAATGCATTATGGTTAGTGGGGTATTTTTTTCTTAGTTGACCAAAATAATTCTGCAGTCTTTCTATGTTTTGGCATGCATATGTTTTTTGAGGTTGAAATAGTCTTGTACATCAGGCATATTTAAGGAGGTGCAGGTATTCAGGACCAAAGTGAGAAAGTGCTTTGATCTTACATTCCCATCCTCCACCCTGTATGTCAGGTCCATCTGTAAAATGTCATGCCTTTTCTTTGTCTTGCAAAGCTGTCATGGTTCCCACTGGCAGCAGCAAGGCTTTGACTGAGCTGGGTCCAAAGAGTGTGTTTTACTTTGGACCTTCTTAAACATTAGCGATAACACCTCAGTGAAGAAATACAGTAATAGCACAGAAAATTAATTTCTATTAAATCTAGTGTACTGACATTATCTGACTGGCAACAGTCTTGCACATACGTCATAAAAAGCATCACATAATCCTGAAAGGTTTCCCTTTTGAAGCTTTTCAGGGTTTTCCTGTGCCTTTTATATCATTAAGCCTTGTGGCAATACATAGCTGTAACATACATTTTTTCGTCTTAAGAATTGCAGAGCATTATGAAAGCTGTTACCTGTCCAGATCAGAAATTAGATTTGTTAACATACATTTTGAAACTCACATCTTTCAGTTGAGTGATGGAAATGTAGGAACCGATTCTCTGCATTCTTCCATGAACAGGTTTTTCAGCTAGGAATCTAATCCTATTGATTATTCCACCCCAAGAATCAGGTTAACACTGCAAATAACGACATGCGAAAAATGTCATCCTTTTAGCCTAGAGCAGTGTACTACGTAAGCGATGTTCAATCCATACCAATTTATCCTCTTGTCTTGATGGCAGAAAAATAGACTTAGCTCTGAATTCAACAATGAACCTTATTGCTTATCCTTGAGAGAATACCACTTAGAATGTTTTCATTACCTAAAGCATTTTTATTCATCTCCTCTTCAACTATAGGCTCTCAGGATGGCTTAATCATTCTTAAGGTTACTGCCGAAATATATATTTTAAAAAAAGATTTTTAAGAGAAAAAAAGTGGGGCAGAAGGATCCCGAATCATATGGTGAAAGCCACAGAAAGGGAAGATGGCATTCCTTATTGCTATTTTTTAAAAAATAATTTCTTTCTCCAAGGGGCATTTATAGTGGACAGAATACAGTAGTCTTTAACTTATAACCACAATTGGGACTAGAATTTCTGTTACTAAGCAAAGTGGTTATTAAATGAGTCACATTCAATTTTATGACTTTTTTGCCACAGTTGTTAAGCAAATCACTGTAGTTGCTAAGTGAATTGTGCAGTTATTAAGCAAATCTGGCTTCCCCATTGACTTTGCCTACCAGAAGCTGGCCAGGAAGATCACAAACAGCAGTCACATGACCCTGGGCCATTGCAGCTGATATAAATACATGGCCAGTTGCCAAGAGCTGAATTTTAATCATGTGACTAAGGAAGCTGCAAAAATCATAAGCACCGCTGTAATTTTGGATGTTCAGTGAATGGTTGTAAGTTAAGGACAACTTGTATTTTCTTATTAAACCCATTCCTCAAGTTTTGTGTCTATGTATGACTTTCAAGAACCCTTTGACTGTCCTATGAGAATAGCACAGCTAAGGGATTTTGGCATTGTCTGAACCAAGGTCTTATGCAATGAGGTTTAAGTCAGCAGAGTTTTATTTCTTGACAAATTAAGTGCTATGCTGTATTGAAAGTGGAACTTTTGTACCTGGTGGTGGAGAGGTTTGTACAAGTCCATTAAATAATGCATTTGAATTTGCACTGGAAGCCAAACTACTATAGGTTATTCTCTTTTTTCTCCATTTTTGGCAGCCATGAGCCATCTCAATGGTCAAAAGCTTCACGGGAAGCCCATCCGCATAACTCTGTCAAAACATCAGACAGTGCAGTTGCCCCGTGAAGGACAGGAAGACCAAGGGCTGACCAAGGATTATGGCAACTCCCCTCTTCATCGCTTTAAGAAACCGGGTTCCAAGAACTTTCAAAACATCTTTCCCCCTTCTGCCACTCTTCACCTCTCCAATATTCCGTAAGTAGTCTACTTGTGTTCAAGTAGTGCCATCCTAAGGTAACAGTAGTTCGGCTAATTTGCTTGTTTGTTTTCAGGTCTAAGAGCAACTCATACCAGCAATACTCACAGTTATGTCATGACTTTTATCATATAATACGTTTTTTTTAGGGCTTCAAGCATATCAACTTGATACATGGATTTCTATCAGCAGAGAAGATCCTACATGTTCTCCATTTATTCAGCTCTCCCTTGTCTACTCTCCCATTGATCTCATACTGAATCTCAGATGAGATTTTATGCTCACACAGTGGTGGCTGATAAGATCAGATCCCTGAGGCCCTGTATTTGGGGCAAGAGCAACAGTTTCAGATGCAATGTATAAGTAATCAGTTCAGTCTCCTAGCAAGGATTATCTAATCTTTCTATGATAGTTTGCTGTTTGAGAGAAAGGTGTCAGCTTCAGAGACAAGGAGAGAAGAAATGGGCCGTTAATACTTCGTATTCTAGCTTTGCCCAGTGCTGTAGCCTTCACACAGATTATTTGGGGGAAATGAGATTCCTTAATTAAAACAGGCTCTTATTAATTTTGAGCATAGTACCTAAATACCTTAAGTAACAAGTAGCCCTGTATTTTTTATTTTTGGGTATCCTTATTATATGAGTTTGTCATGTACCTCAAATGCAATGTGACTGAAGGGTAGTACTGGTTTTTTAAAATTAGAATAAATGCTATGATAAAAATTGAACATATAAAATTGTGTTAAAGATGAACAAAAATTTGTACAAATTTAAGACCGGGCCAATATTCTGTTCAGAAAAGATGTATTATATGTGTGTTTGTGTGTTTAAAAAGTAAAAAAATCTTTACAAAAAAATGCAATGTGACAAAGTTCAGGATAGCTCAGAAATTCATGGCCTCCATGATGCCTGTGAGCTTGTCCCACTTGGAACAGGCTCAACACATCCAGGTGATCGCACTCTGAATTTGCCTTGGAGCAGCTGGCATATGACCGAAGGTGGAAGATACCTCCTCCTTGGTCATGATAACTGGTAAATTGCCTTGTTTGTAGCTCCTTGGTCTATATCAGAGTGGGAAAATTAATTGGATGCCTTTTTCTGTTAATGACTTATGATTTTATAAGTCATAGAATTGTGATTAGAAATAAATGATGTTGGAATGATACTTGTTGATGTTTGCAGAAATGAAGCAAGGATTCCACATTTTGGGGGGGGGGGGGGGGAATCTGAAATCCCAGTCTCCCATTGTTCAATTTGTGCCCAATTATTCCTCCTGCTCCAGGCCTTCAATAATAGAAGATGATCTCAAGCTGCTCTTCTCAAGCAACGGTGGGATGGTGAAAGGCTTCAAATTCTTCCAGTAAGTGGCCTTAGTTTCCCTGGAGAAGGGAGGAGGACAGTCAGTGGTTTCCTTGAATGCTTTTCTGCTTCATGCTTGAGGATTGCCTGTTCCTCTGAAGGTTTCTGTTTGCTACATGGGAACGTCTAGCTTTCTATAGGCAATAGGTGGAGCAGTCTTTCTTAAACTGGGGGCACTTTGGGTATATCCTGTGAATAATTGCTCATTTGTGAGTTGAGGATACAGTTTATTATTATTTATTAATTCAATTTGTATGCTGCCCCTCTCCGAAGTCACGTGATTGCAATTCGCAACAATTTGGCAAATTTTCAGTTTAAAAAAAAGCCCATTGGGGAAGCCCATTGTACTTGCTTAATGACCATAGTGATTTCCTTAAATGACTGCTGTAAAAATTGTCACAAAATCAGGTCTAACTCGACTTATGACTGCAAGGAGTTACAACAGAAATTCCAATCCCAATTATGGCCATAGGTCGAGGATTATCTGTTGGATTTTGTATCCAACATTTAGCATTTCTCTAAAGCCCTTGAAAATAAGTGTTGGCTTATTTTTTCATAAAAAATTCTCCATGAAATCACCTCGCATCGGAATGTAAGGGATTACTATCCATGATAGTTGGCTGATGCTAGACTCTAATGTTTGAAATGAACTTAATTTTGTCTAGGACACATTTGCTTGTTCCTCTGACCGAAGTTGTTTTTGGCAGGAGAGACCGCAAGATGGCTCTCATCCAGATGGGAACCGTGGAAGAAGCCATTCAGTCACTCATCGACCTCCATAACCACGACCTTGGTGAGAACCACCACTTGCGTGTCTCCTTTTCAAAATCCACAATTTAAGTGCTTTGGGAAAGCATGCAGCAAGATGGACCTGACTGAAAAAACAAATCACCACTCTTCTTAATAGGCTCAGCCTTGCATTTTTTTTTCAACGGCTGGACCACCAGCATGGGGTGGGACAACTTCCATCATTCCAGAAACAAAAAGAAGCCACTTTATAAGAGAGAGAGAGAGAGAATGCAACTGAAGTGACCTTAAACAGATTTTATTTTTTTAAGGAAGAAAACAGTTTACTGTTTTTTTTAAAAAAAACAAAACAAAACAATGAGTAAATCTTAATTCACATTGCTATAATCTTTCTTGCAGAGAATGAGATAACAATCTTTGACCAGGAAAAAAAAATCAGAAGCTTAAACGTTTACATTCTTTTTTGGAAGCCTCTCTGGGAGTCTTTTACCTTTTCTCCCATACTTAAAACAAAAGAGTCCCTCCCCTCCCCCAAACAGCTTATCAACTTCACAGTGATGCCTTTATCCATGAGCTTTGGAAGAGACCCCCAAACTGTGCAGTTAGCTTTAGCATCTTTTTTTATTATTCCCCAAACACAGATGCCTTGGGAAGGGGAGAGAGATGCCTTTTTCCTCAGCCTTTCATTGATTATCCTCTGGTGCCTTAGACATTTTCTTTACCTGAGGTAGAAGGAACAGTAGATAACTGGGAAGTTGAAGGTTACTGTCTTCCACAGAGGAGGAGACAAGACAGATACCTTTCTCAGTTGAGCAATCTAGACATTTCTGCCTAAAATGTCTTTAACTTGCAGATTGTGTTAATTTTCATGCCCACAATGTTTCTCATGGAGAAGGCTGATTAAAAATAAATCCTTCATTTCTAGTCTATTGAAGCTCAGATTGATGGGTGGATGGAGGAAGAGGGAAGTTTCCTTATCTTGCTCGTCAACATTTCCTTGTCTGCAATAAGTTTCATCAAGTTCTGTTTGATACAAGTAGTCCCAGACTTCATAAATTGAAATCCAAGAACAGATCTGTTTGGAGTATCAAACTCCATGAACTTGAGTTTGAGATTAATATATTTTGGGCTCTTAAAGGATTTAAGATGCCGTTTAAACTCCACTCCTAGATTCACCCCTTACAGCAAGACCTCTCATAGTAATAGCTTCAACTTCTTGTTTTAATTCCTTTTATTATAATTTTTTTTACATACGATCTGTTTTTGCCTAGCAATACTTTCCATTTGACCAAATATTCTAATTAATTCATATATAAAAAGGCAATAGTATATTTTCTTTTATAGATAAGATGGTATGAATATATCTGACTTGCTTTTCTATTACCCTTGTATTCTGTTCTCTTGTATTTTTGTTTGTAAGCTGGAAAACTAGTGCAGGAATTTAGTTTATCAAGGTGATTTCATGGCTGAAAATTAATGTTATACTTTGAACAATATTTAAAGTAGCGACCACCACTCGTTTTGAAAAAAGAGATCCATGTTTAAAGGGTCATTTTAGTTTAATAACCATGCTTTTATTTAAAGAATATAAACTTAACATCTTTTTCAGAGTAGCACCTAAAATGCCATCCTTAGTGGCCTCCAACTTTTCCATGCTGATCTACCTTCTTTGTATTCCAGTGTTGCCTTACATTGCGTTCCAACTCATGTAAGATTTTTAAAGATAAACCAGAATCTTATACTTAATATCAGGGTTACTTACTCAAATTGTGGACCAAAGTTATTTTTTTTCAATGTATGTGATGTTGTCTCAAGTCACTGTGTTCCCTGCTGTTTCACATGAGCTGTTGATGTGCTTTTGTCATTGCTTTTGGGAAAGTCTTAACTTTAAAAAAAAAATCCTCCCCAAAATTATGGGGAACCGAACTATGCTGGAGGAATGTGTGATATTTTGAGTAAGGTTCTGCTTGGATTGCCAGCATATAATACAGATTTGAGCTATTTAACAACTGTCCTCTTTTGGCCAAACAGTACCATCTCAGAAAGTTAGAATAACACTATCTGCTAAACAATTCCCCTATTAGAGTTTCTCATCACAAATATTGATTCACACAATAAGAGGGTGCTAACTTTGGGGTAAAGGGTAGCATGGCAGAACTTGGAGGGGTGTCTGACCACATGCACAGGGCAGCTCCATTCCAAACCTCTGCAGCCACGGATAGAGATAGCCAGAGGCTGGCCCAGAGCAAGAAGTTTGCCACTAAGATGTCTTTATGCAGTGCTGTTGGAGAATATTATGTCTGTGTAAAAAGTTGAATGTGTTCTTGGCCAACTTGCCCCAATTAAGCCATAGTTTCAAATCAGTTGTTGGGAATGGACAGTAAAAGCCTCTATTTCCCTCTGCAGTACTGGGCCGGGAGGCAAGATTGGCAGTAGCCATTCTTGGAGGATTTAGAGAGCCTTGCAGGCAGTGGAGGAATAGAGTCTTTCCTGTGTACCTAACTCCATTCTAAATGCCCAGAACAAGGATGAGGGGCATTAGAAGGGGGGGCAGGGGGGGGGGGGGATGAACAGAAAATAATTTCCCAGTGGCTGCAAGCTCACAGCCAATACTTTTTGACATTCACCAGAACAATATTAAAAATTAAAGGGACAAGTGCTAAAGATCCTTTCGGATTTAGGCCTTCACAATGATTCAGCCACCAGTGGCACTCAGAAGTAACACTAGATCCTAGCAGAACCTTGGTTAGAATTGTCTGAACTTTAACTTTCTAAGTGTTCCATAAGCCTCTCTTGTCCTCAGAACGCAGGCTCCTTGCTGACCTCTTCGATCACTTGAATCAGTCGGCAAGACATTAAGATTTTTCTTTGTGTGTTTTTCCAAGAAGCACACAAATCTTATTGTAGTTAATTGGGAAGAGGGGCTTCATCTTTTTCCCCCCTGATCCTGTGTTTTTGGTTTTTTTTTTTTTTTGTTTTTTTGCATGTAAATGTGAGTAATGAGAAAAAAAGGTGTAAATATTTATAATTTTTTATACCTGTTGTAAGACATGAGGGGATGGCAGAACTCGAGTTTTTACAGCAAAACAAATGTATTGTATATTTTGATAACCAACTATTAAAGGTTCAGTATTGGGGTTGGGATGGGAGGGCTACCAAACACACCACAAATTTGATTGCCTGGCTTAAAAAATGTAATGCAAAAAAAAATTGAAATTAAAAGTATTTTATAACAAAACGTAGTACCCTTTTCTGTAGTGTTTAGCTATTTGCTTGTTTGGATTGTAGAAAGCAGTCAATGGCCTATCTGTACTACTTTTTATTTTGGCTTTCAATAAATGTCTTCTGTATTCTTTGCTTCTGTTTTTTTTCCTACCTATATTATTGTGCTATTTTTGTTTTGGCTTAACACCCCTTCCTCCTGTAATGTGACTCTAGCTGCCTCCCATTTTATGCAATCTTTTTTCTCCCATATGGTATGCATTGTCTACATCTAGTGATGTAGGGATCTGTACTCTTAACACGTAGATCCTCCTTTGGAGTATGAAAAAAAAATGCCAATAAGATGATTTGAACTAAGCCTCTCTAACAAATATGGTTTTGCGACCTGTAGCAAGCTATATTATGTCCCTTCCAATGATGATGTGTACTGGTAGTCCTCAACTTACAACCTGTCACTTAGGACCTCCTGAAAGGTACTTACGGCCCAATTTCTGTGTTCCAACACAAACCTGTCACATGACTACATTTTGGGTGCTTGGCAACCAGCCTGCATTTATAGCTGTTTGCGATGCCCCACATCATGTGACTGCAGTATGGCTTTCTGGTTCGGAAGCTGGTGTTTACTTCCACTTGGCAAAATAGGATCATAAAATCAGGTTCTGTCCTGTGGTAACCAATTTTATGACTATCATAACTTAACAACTGAAATTGCAGGGTCAATTATGGTTAGTCAAGGACTGCCTGCATGAGCTCTTTTAGACCCAAATCTCCTCACTGAATTTCTTACACTCGTAACTTGATTTATGAAATGACATCATCCTATTAAAAATGCAGCTTCCTCTGTGTATTCTTAAGGTGGAATTTTGTCTACACATGTCTTGGCTTCTGAATATGTGTGCGGAATTTGACACAAGCCTGCCCAGATGGGAAGGCAGTCTGGGTCTTAGTGGGAAAATTGACCAGTTGCCTAGCACAACAACAGAGAAAAAGAACGACATTTCTAGAAGAGTTGGGGGTGGGGAACAATCCCATTGCATTTACTGCTGCTGCCTGGTATAAATCTTTCAAACTCCTTCAGACAGCCTCATTTCTCATTCTAATCTGAACAGAATAAGATTAAATTTTAATAATTGCCCTTTTAGTTTTGATTATTTTCTGGTGTACCTTTTTTAATTGAGAAACTTAATGGAGAAATTGAAGGTGCGGGGTACTCTATAATATGCCTAATCCTGATGACTTTTTATGGTATTTGGGGTTTTGCTGGAAAATAAATGCCACAAGATAAATTCACTAGAAAATAAATTTTGTTAACACAAAAAAAAATGTTTTTATTTTTATAATGTACACTGAAGATGGCATTTAATTTCATTATACCATGTACAGTGACAATAAACTAAACTATGTAGGTAATATTTACCAAAATTAGGAAACCCAGTAGAAAAGAAAGCTTCAGAAGATACTAAAGATATTTGTCTGAAAAGTCCTACTACATTGTCACTTATACATTTGCAGTTCTATCCAAAAATGTAGACACCCCTGGTCAAATTCCACACATTTTTAAAAAATACACAGTTTTCAACTTGATGATACAAATTGGATTCACCATTCACCAATAGTGTGGGCTTGCAGAATTGAGGTCAGCCGAACCTCAGGTGGCACAAGAGAGCAGGCGTAGCTACAGAAAAGGTGTATTATCTGACAATCCCATTCTTCCCTACCTATGGTAGCATCTTCCAGGTGTGTTTGGTTACTTCTAAGACACGGATTGGCATTCTGGGAATTCTGGGAACGACGATCCCAAAGCATCTCAAGGGACATCAAAATAAGGAAGACTTTAAATAAATTAAAAGCTCCACTTGGGCCATTATCAACACTGATCAGTGGCTTTGTTCCTGTTTCTGTGTGGCTGCTAATAACTAAATGTTACATGCCAGCTAAAATTTAAGCAAGAGGCTCTTCTGGTGTGGTGGCTCTTGCCCTTGCTGTTCAGATTACCATGTGTACTGATGAGCTGTTAATTATTGGCTATTTATTATAGGAAACAAGCATCTTTATATTAAATAGTGGAAAGGGACAAATGGGATGGATGTTTTCTGTTCTTGACTCCTCTTTCCACAAGCTGAACTCCAAATGTACCTTATTTGGCAATAATTTGAATGGTCTGTTCTAGAAATTCTATTAAATGGGAGGGTGTTGTTTATATTTTGATGGTCTCCTGCTTTGTTTTGTCATGCACAGGTTATGTTTCCCTTAACATGACCCAAGATCTGCAGCCTTTTCATAATCATTGTTTTTTTCTTCCTGTGCCATTTATTAACCCATTTTTAAGTCTTACATGGCTATTTTCTGTTAATTTAAACAACAGGTTGCATTGCTTTAGTTTTAAAATAATTGGATTAAGGTTACCAATCTGTGTGAAAAACACAGGCTCTTTATTTTCAAGTGGTTTAGTATGCATTCATCCTCTTTCAGTGTTGACTGAGCTGCATCCAGATCTTTTCAAGAGTTTTATCTAGAGGAAGAGGCGGGAGAACTCAAAACATCCTTAAAGGAAATCTGATTTACAGTGGGGCAAAAAAGTATTTAGTCAGCCACCAATTGTGCAAGTTCTCCCACTTAAAAAAGATGAGAGAGGCCTGTAATTGACATCCTAGGTAGACCTGAACTATGAGACAAAATGAGAAAACAAATCCAGACAATCACATTGTCTGATTTGGAAAGAATTTATTTGCAAATTATGGTGGAAAATAAGTATTTGGTCAATATCAAAAGTTCATCTCAATACTTTGTTATATATCCTTTGTTGGCAATGACAGAGGTCAAATGTTTTCTGTAAGTCTTCACAAGGTTGGCACACACTGTTGCTGGTATGTTGGCCCATTCCTCCATGCAGATCTCCTCTAGAGCAGTGATGTTTTGGGGCTGTCGCTGGGCAACACGGACTTTCAACTCCCTCCAAAGGTTTTCTATGGGGTTGAGATCTGGAGACTGGCTAGGCCACTCCAGGACTTGAAATGCTTCTTACGAAACCACTCCTTTGTTGCCCGGGCGGTGTGTTTGGGATCATTGTCATGCTGAAAGACCCAGCCACGTTTCATCTTCAATGCCCTTGCTGATGGAAGGAGGTTTGCACTCAAAATCTCACGATACATGGCCCCATTCATTCTTTCCTGTACACGGATCAGTTGTCCTGGTCCCTTTGCAGAGAAACAGCCCCAAAGCATGATGTTGCCACCCCCATGCTTCACAGTATGTATGGTGAGTTGGATGCAACTCAGCATTCTCTCTCCTCCAAACACGACGAGTTGTGTTTCTACTAAACAGTTCTACTTTGGTTTCATCTGACCATATGACATTCTCCCAATCCTCTTCTGGATCATCCAAATGCTCTCTAGCAAACTTCAGACGGGCCCGGACATGTACTGGCTTAAGCAGGGGGACACGTCTGGCACTGCAGGATCTGAATCCCTGGCAGCGTAGTGTGTTACTGACAGTAGCCTTTGTTACATTGGTCCCAGCTCTCTGCAGGTCATTCACTAGGTTCTCCCCCCCCCCCCCCCCCGTGTGATTCTGGGATTTTTGCTCACCGTTCTTGTGATCATTTTGACCCCACGGAGTGAGATCTTGCGTGGAGCCCCAGATCGAGGGAGATTATCAGTCGTCTTGTATGTCTTCCATTTTCTAATTATTGCTCCCACAGTTGATTTCTTCACACCAGGCTGCTTGCCTACTGCAGATTCAGTCTTCCCAGCCTGGTGCAGGTCTACAATTTTATTTCTGGTGTCCTTCGACAACTCTTTGGTCTTCACCATAGTGGAGTTTGGAGTGTGACTGTTTGAGGTTGTGGACAGATGTCTTTTATACTGATAACAAGTTCAAACAGGTGCCATTAATACAGGTAATGAGTGGAGGACAGAGGAGCCTCTTAAAGAAGTTGTTACAGGTCTGTGAGAGCCAGAAATCTTGCTTGTTTGTAGGTGACCAAATACTTATTTTCCACCATAATTTGCAAATAAATTCTTTCCAAATCACAATGTGATTGTCTGGATTTGTTTTCTCATTTTGTCTCTCATAGTTGAGGTCTACCTAGGATGACAATTACAGGCCTCATCTTTTTAAGTGGGAGAACTTGCACAATTGGTGGCTGACTAAATACTTTTTTGCCCCACTGTATATGGGAAAGTTTTAAAGGAGTGTGTCCCATCTGGGTAATGAAGCTGGCTGTTTGTAGATTCTCCAGGCGCACTTAAAACAATTTACAAGCCAGTTGTTCATTATTTTGGGTTTTCCCTGATGAACCATCAAGATCAGAGGTGGGCAAGTATAGCAACTTTACAACTTGTGTATAGGTTGTAAACAGATCATACAAGCTGTCATAGTTGCCCATCCCTGATCAAGATGGCAGTACAATAGTGAGATTTTTGTAGATCCACCAAAATATTTCCGAGAATGGTGTGTTGGTTCAAGTAGAGAAAGTCTGAAGCTGCCCCCATATTTTTGTGGAGCAAGTTGATTAAAAACGGACAGACAGGCTTGTATGTATCCTACCCTAGGGAATACAGAGATCACATTACAAAAGTTTGGAGATCCATTATAAAAGCTTCACAGAAGTAGGTGTGTTAAACTCAGCGCACCTACATGCCAGCTACAACAGATGGCAATTTATTAATATTGGGGGTAAAATTCTGCTCCTGCCTCGTGATGATGAATGATGCTTCCTGCAAGCTTCGATAGGCAAAAAAAAAAAAAAAAAAAAAATAGGTTTAACTTTTCTCCCTGCTACATATCAACAACCCCTGAGACAAATTTGTGTTGTAGAATTGGGAGTTTTCCTCCTCCCCGCCCCCTGCACTGCACCTTTTACCAAACACTGATCAGGTTTGCAGTTGTAAAATGGCTTGGCTTTTTCAGGCCTTGAAAATCGCTGGAAAACAGCTCCCCTTCGGAGGAGTAGGCATTTAATGTGATTTTTTTTCCCCTACCAGAATGGACCACCAAAAAAACCCTTTTCCCTTGGGAAAATGCGTAGCATGTCTGGCTATTATCGACAGTGGTGGGAAGGGATGCCCAGAAATGGGGGTGGTGGGGGAGCTGTTGCTATGGTGACAGCAAGGTCAGTAAGGGAGCCAGGGCAGCCCCATAAATCATCCGAATGAGCTGTGGCCTGAGACAGTTTCCCCCATGGAACAAACCCTTCTATTTCCCTCCCCCTCCCTCAGGAGTCCTCAACAGGTGGCATCCATCACACTCTTGAGCAAAAGAGGAACATCAAGTTTCACAATTGGTTTGTTTTTGACCTGTAGGCAGCCCGGCTGCTTCCCCTATTTGGCTTAACTTTTTTTTCCCCCTAACTTTTCCATGACAACCTGGTCCCTCCACCCAGCCTCTCTGGATTCCCACACTGAGCGGTTCCAGGGAAACCCCCTCCCCAATCTCTCCCTGGGCATGTTTTGTAACAGATGAGGCCCCCTTCGCTGACTCTGTCCCTGCCCGCTGAACTGGCTCATCTTGGATAAATAGAGCAATTAATGGCTTTGTCAAATTCTTTTACATCTCGGCAGGGTGGGGGGTTGGCGATGTCGCGTTTCTTTGCAGAAAGTTCCTCTTGCAGAATATCCAGGAAAAGAAAAATGTCTTCGCAAATTAATAAGCAAGGCACAGTGGCTTTTTGTGCACTAAAAGGTGTCACATTCCGGAAAAGGATTATGCGGTTGTCCTTTGGGTGTCTTTGAAATGAAAGGGGATTCGCCTCCCTGCATATTTTATGCTTCCCTCTGCCTCTTCCTGCCAGAATATTTTTGTGATCTACTTTAGCACGTTAGATTTTGAAGCTTTTTGCTTCAGTTGGAGGAGGGCTAAGTTCTCTCGTGTTGCAGAGGGTGGACACCCGATAGGGAAAGCCATCGCAGGCCTACTTGTCCTCTTCTAATATGACACCATGTTTGAAATGAGCATGAAGTCCCTTCAAAGACAGGCATGGCTTGGAGAGTTTGATTAGATGATACATCTAATTCTTAGGGCACATAGAAATATTAATGCTGGCCAAAAGATGTCACACAAACTGTACTGTAGTTCATTATCAGTGGTAGTACTGTAGGAGATGACCAGACTCAGGCAGAGGGAGGGGTAAAACACATCATCAGTCATGAGTCTGCGCACCTACAAAAGATCTAGAATTCCTTTATATCTTTAACTCCCACTAATTTCCTTTGACAGTAAAATAGTTCACATTATTGTAGAGATCTTAAGGTTGCAATAAAACTTTATACTCATTTGAACTGTCTGAATTTCCTGATTTCCCCGGCACTTGACAAGTGCCTTATGATAGGATGTGTGGGTTCCCCAGACATGCTCTAGATGTCATAAGAGGGGTGAAATCTACTTACCTTCCCTACTGGTTCGGAAGTGCGCCATCACATCCGATTTTTGACCCTCTGCACATGCGCAAAGCCGCCTGCGCATGCGCAGAGGGTCAAAAAACGGGTTACTTCCTGGTTAAAACCAGGAAGTAATGACATCCGGGTGGGTGGGTGGAGCCTCGCGCTGCCTCCGCTACCAGTTCACCGAACCACGCACTGCTGCTGCTATCGGTTTGCGCGAGCCAGACAGGACCACCAGGATTTCACCACTGGAATAACCTGTCCAGAAGATCCTACTTTTCCTCATTTGAAAGAGGTTTTGAAAGAAGAGGGAAAAAAATGTTCCACAAAAGAGCTATGCTACAAATTGGCCATTACGTCTTTTTGCATCATGTTTATCTCTTGCCCATTCTAAAGAATTGAGTCTTTAAGATTGTTGTTTAAATTTCTCTTAAGAGAAACGTAAGTGAAATATGAATAACTTGGGGGTGGGGAGGGAACCGAAGCAGAGTAATTCTGCATTATCTCTAGAGCTTGCTTCTTCCTTCTTGCTTCTGGTTCCCTGTTTTTAGCTTGCTTCTTTTTTTTTTCCTTTTCTTTTTTTTTAATTAAATTTGTATACTGCCCTACTCCCGAAGGACTCAGGGCGGTGAACAGCCATAAAATAAAACATATTGATACAAAATTTAAAATAGAGATAAAACAAATTAAATAAATTTGGCTGAACCATTTTAAAACCCCAATAATTTAAAACCAAATTTAAAATTCCCATTTAAAAAGAGGAAAAGTTTGCCATTCTCCACCAACCATTCAAATTAAAATGTTTCTTTGCCCTCAGAGAAGCTGGACCAAATTCTCCCCCCCCCCCCCCCAATACTATCTCACTCACCAATCCATGATGTCCCTTGTCTCAAGTGCAAGAAAATATAAATACTAATACAGTGCAACAACTGAGTACTTTTTAAAACTTAAAAAAAGAGTGGAAGAGTCTTCAATTCTGGGCTTCTGGTTCAAGATCGTTTCGCTACAATGCTTTCCTTCTAATAAAAGGCAGCCGAGCTTGTTAAGCCATAACATATTCCTGACACAATTGGGTTGGTTGGTGTGTGTGTGTCCAGAGAGGTAAGAAGATGCGATTTTATCAGCAAATGGCAGCTTTGCAAACCTTGAAATGGAGATCAGCCTCATGTTGCAAGCCATCTTTTCCCAGCCTGTGCCTCGGTCTGAGAACAGTCAATGTCTTACAGCCACGTTCAACGATGGTGTAACATTTGCAGGACCTTAAAAAGTATTTAAATTTATCCCTGTTGCCAGGAGTGGATGCACTCAGTCATCAGTCACGCCACGAATTGTGTACTATCCTTTTAACTAACCTTGTCTGCAGATATTAATGGCCCAAATGCTATGTGCACTTGAAACTTAAAAGAGATAATTATAGTGCATTCAGTAATGGTTGCTCCTGGCTTAGTACAGATAGTCCTCAGTTTACAACAGTTCATTTCATGAACAGCAAAATCAATGGGGAGACCAGATTCAGATTAGTAACTGTTAAGTTAGTAACAAGTGAATCCCCATTGACTTTGCTTATCAGAAGGTCCCAAAAGCAGATCACATGACCCCAGGACATAAATATGAGCCAATGGCCAACCATCCAAATTTTGATCACATGATCATGGGGAGGCTGCAACGGCTATACTTGTGAAAAACACTCATGTCAGTTGTTTCAGTGTCATTGTAACTTCAAACGGTCGCAAAACGAATAGTAAATCGAGGACTACCTGTATATAAACTCAACCACGATTTAACTTTTGATCTGCCATGTACAATATTGGTGAATATGTAGGCTAGAAGAGGATGTACAGATAATTTTCACTCTACATTTTCCAAAGGATCGCTATGACTTCTCGCCTCTAAACAAAACAGGTAACAACAAAATTTTCTGGATTAATGTATTTTGTAGTATACAAGTGAATTATCTGGCCTTTGTAGCTTTAAGCTTGAAAATATCCTAATATCATGAATAATGTTACATTTACATTGGGTTTCTACTGTAAATGTGTACATATGTATTCATGTGTGCACACGCAAACAAACCCAGCTGTGTTTTGTCACAAATGTTTGAAATATCAGACATTTATTAGATGTTGAGAACAATGGAATGCTTCCGATTTAAAGGTGAAAAGATGCTTTGAAACATGCACGCTACACCTGTTTCCCACAGCTTAAATCAAGTACACCTTTTCTCACCTCATCCCAGCCTGCTTTATTAGAAGCTCATTCTTAGTTTTGCAGAGATGCACAATCCAACAATACCGACTGCTAATCCAAAATGAGATGTAATAAAGGTAGAAGGGCCCCTGCAGATTTTACTCCGCTGGTTGTTGCCAACTCTAGTGGGGCGGGGCGCTTCTCCATTTCAAGGCCATTGAGGCAGGACTGTTTGCAAAGACATTTCCACAGTCATGTAGCCAGCATGACATCACAGAGCGCTGTTACCTTCCCACCAAAGTGGTACTTATTTATCTACTTGCATTTGCACGTTTTTTGAACTGTTAGGTTGGCAGGCGCCGGGGTGAGGACGGGAACTCACCCATTGTGCGGTGCTAGGGTCTCGAACCTGGGCTACCAGCTTTTCAGCCAACAAGCCCAGTGTCTTAACTGCTGAGCCACTGCGCCACCCCAAAACTAGACTGTCACAAAGTTGTAAAACCAAGAACGAGATAAATGGGGAAGGATGCATTAGTGTAAGAAGAAGTTACACTAATATTCCAGCTACTGGATGCTTAAGAAACAATTGTGCTCTTTAGGGCGGGGCTGGAAGTAGCTTTTGTGGTGTGTGGGTGTGTGTAGCATTGCCGAGTACATATTTATGTCTCTGCAACTCAATGCAAGCTGGCTGCTTGTTAGTCACTACGGAAACAGGCAAGGGAGGGTTAGAGGGACATATAATTATCCACCAAACTGATGTAACTTAGCTTGTGAGTTGCCCAGTGTACAGGCAGTCCTCAACTTACGACCGTAATGGGGACCAGAATTTCCATTGTTAAGCAGGGCAGTTGTTAAGTAAGCGGTGCCTGATTTTACGACATTTTTGCCGTGCTTGTTGATGCAAATTGCTGTAGTAGTTAAGTATATCATTCAGTTGTGAGTGAATCCAGCTTCCTCCATTGACTTTTGCTTATCTGAAGTCATCTGGGAAGGTTGCAAATAGTGATCACATGACCCTGGGACTCTGCAACCATCATAAATACATGCCAGTTGTTAAGCTCCTGAATTTTGGTCACATGGCCATGGGGATGCAGCAACAGTCATAAGTGTGAGACCCAGTCTTGGGTCACTTTTTTCAGTGCCATTATGGTTGCTGAATGAATGGAGGTAAGTCAAGGAGTATCTGTATTTGCACACCAATCTACCGGGTGCCCAATGGAAGCACTACAAGGACCTGATGTGAAAATGTTTTGCCGCAGGTTGTGTCTTTAAACAAGGAGTTTCTTTTTTGACCCAGATCTACCACTGTCCATATTTTGTTTCTGAAATGATAAAGAGACCAGCTGTGTGGAAAATACAGTATTTTAGACAACTTGGTGATAACTCTGTTTAGGTGAATACAAGGGTGTTAACAGAACTCCAGCTTTCATCTATTTGGATATGAGCAATTAATCCCAAGCATTTGCCTTGAGAAATAATTTGACAAGTAATTACGGAATACGTTAAAAGACATTCCCCTTTAGAGACAACAAAACAAGAGACAGGTGGCACTATTTCCGATTCACATTTTATTAAAAGGCATGAGCACTTGTGAGCTGCAGACCTCAGCATTAGAGACTCGGTGTGAGCTTTTTAATAAAATGTGTTAGTTGGAAAAGATGCTAGTGGCTTCCTGACATTTTTTGTCACCCTACACCAGGGGTCTGCAACCTTAAGCATTCAAAGAGCCATTTGGACCCGTTTTCCACAGAAAAGAAAACACAGGGAGCCACAAAACCCTTCCCATGCCTGACTATTTCTTGAGTGGCCACAAAACTATCATATGTAGTTGAATTAAACATTCTGTTTTCTTCTGAAACTTTTCTTTTTTTGGATTTATCTATGGTTGGCCTACCGGGGGTTGAAAAGGTCAATAAATCACGTGCCGACAGGTGTCGCACATTGGTGGTTATGACGCATATTTTGAGTAACAAGGAGCTGCAGCAGAGGGGTGAAAGAGCCACATGCGGCTCCAGAGCCGCAAGTTGCTGACTCCTGCCCTAGACCAACACAATTCTCCACACTTGAGGAAGTCTACTTGAAGCATCTCTGTGGGATTTACACGAGGCAGTTTTGTCCAGTGGTTAAGGCACCAGGCTAGAAACCAAGGGACTGAGTTCTAGTTCTGCCTTAGGCATGAAAGCCAGCTGGGTGACTTGGGCCTATCACCAGGAGACTTTGAGTTCTAGTCCCACTTTTGCCTTAGGCATGAAAACTGGCTAGGTGGCTTTAGGCCAATCACTAGGGGACTGTGACGTCTAGTCACACCTTACGCACGTAAATTGGCTGGGTGACCTTAGGCCAGTCACTCTCTTCAGCCCAACCCATCTCACGGGGTTGATGTTTTGGGGAAACTAGGAGGAGAAAGGAGTATTATGTATGCTCATCACCTTGAGTTATTTATAAAAATAAAGACAGGATAAAAATAAATAAAAATTTCTGTGCAATAGGATTTTTCAATTGAGTTATCTTGAGGTAAGAGGGACAGCTTATAAATTTTATAAATAAATAAGTAATAAATTGGACAGCAAGGTCATCCTGAGGCCTAGGTTGAGCGAGTCCATTGCTTCCAAAGCAGATCCCTGGCCATTGTGTTGGATATCCTTTGTCTCTACCCAAGAATTCATTGTTGTGGCTCCGTTACCTGAGCCTGTGTTATCGGCAGGAGAGGACTCCGAGAGTGAAGGAGAGGAGTTGGCAAAGCCTCCCTCTCCAGGACCCTCCTCTCTGGCAATGCCTTCGGTGTCCTCTGAAAGTCAAGAGATAGGCCCGGGGCCAAGCACATCCACGCAGCCACAGGTGGACAATAATGAGGAAGATGAGTCTTGGCTGAACCCTCGGCAGCGTCGCAGAGATAAGCGCGTGCAACAGAAGAAGAGGCATGCCAGGGATTAGGCTGAGTCACTGGACCACACCCCACAGGATATAAAAGAGGGTGCGGTGGCCAGTTCAGCTCTGTGACAAGCAAAAAACGGATATCGGACAATCTTCTTTGTATTTACTGGACTTTGTTGATTATTGTGTATTGGCTTTGTTCGAAGGACGAAGGGAGAAACTCCCCCCTCGTGAGTAAAGAATACCTGGCAGCCAGCCACTGGGTTGCTGCCAATTCTGATACCGGATAAACTGTTGTTGGCTGAGTTCTTTAACTGTTGCCTGTCTGTGGGGGTGCGTGTGTGAGACGGGGACAGAACATTCATCTCTTTCACCATGATGGTCAATTCTACAAGCTCTCTATAGTAGGGATGATAGAATTCATCACTCATGTTGTGATGAAGACACCGCAGAACACTGAAAGGGCTTTCCTGTTGCGTCAAAATAGGAACGGCTGCACCAGATCTGCTCCATCTACGGCAGAATTCTTGCAGAATTTGACTGGGTTCATCAGGATGAATGCAAGCCTTTTTCTACAATTAGAACTTTTCCTCCTGATCAGAAGTTTTGGGCACTTTTTCAACTTGAAGTTTGAAAAAAAAAAAAAACCTCTGCATTATGCTACCCAAAAAGATCGCTAGGCCTCATTTCCTTACTTGGATACCAGGGCCCCGCCGTTTCAAGTCTCAAAGCCTGACATCTCTCATTAAAAACTGCCAGAGACAGAAATAGCAGATGCCAAGATTGGTGGTGGCAGGAACCAGCTGCAGTGTCAGTGCTGACATTGTCTGCCAGATCCAGTGGGACTACATAACATCCTTTCTCTCTTTCCTCCCCCCGTCCATAAGGTTTAGTCAGGTGGGTATAACTGCACAGCAGTGCATCCTACAAAGCTCCAGCTAGGTCTTAACGTTTTCACTTCTGTTGATATTTCCAAAGGGGGGAAAAATATATTCCATCACCATCTGGCAAGTCAAGTAGGCTGCCAAGAAGAAGCCAATAAAGGACTGGTCAGAGCAGCAACGAAGCCTGGAGCAAGAAACAGAAAATAAGATGCAGTGGTTTTCAACTTTAAGATGGATGGACAGAATTCCCCAGCCAGCATACCATCTTATTTTCTGTTCCTTCTGCTAGGGTTGAGCAACATTACAATAGAGCTGGAGGTTGGTTGATTGGTTCCAGAGTTGGAAGGGAGGTCTTAAGAGGTCTTCTAGTCCAACCCTCTGTCCAAGCAGGACATCCTATATCACAGTGATGGAGAACCTTTTCGGCACTGAGTGCCCAAACCCGGAATGCATGTGTGTGCGCATGTGCACGCCGGAGCCCCAGAAACTCGAAGACCACATGGCCGGCGCACATGCATGTGCCAGCCACCAGGTCTTCTGCTTTCCGGCATGCCAGCTGGTCTTCGTGTGTGCCAGAGCGTGTTGTGGCCCGTACGCGGCCTGTGCGGCTGGTGGCTGATTAGGACAGCGAGGAGGCTGGTGTGGTGCTGCGCCATCAGCCTGTGCAACTGGCACTCGAGTCAGACAATGAGGAGCCTGGAGAAGATGTGATGCCAGGGCCTTCAAAACCTCCAGAAGCTCCCTTAAGTGAAGAGGACGAAGAGGAGGAGCCTCTTCTCAATGCACGGGCGCGCAGAGCTGCCAAAAGGCAGGAGTGGTTCCTCAGGATGAGGTCTCCTTGAGAGTAAGGCTTGGGGCTAATTGGTCACTCCCTTAGCCTATTTAAGGAGGAACACCAACTGAAGCAATTTTCAGGGAACAACTTCGTTCACTCTCCTCCGTGCCTTGATCTTAGTTTTCTGCAAATTGCTTCTGGGCTTTCTGCCAACCATAGTAAGATTAAGATTATTTATTCTTTGGATTCTTGCAGGCTGTTAAGAAAGTTAATTAACAGCCTTTGTTTGAAAAACTTATTTTATTTTAGTAAACGAAGGTTTGTACAGACTTTGTGTGTGCTACGTTCTTTGGGGTCCATAGCTAGGACAGAACAGAGCACCAGAAACCCGAAGTCCAACCGAAGCTGGACATGCCAGCCAGCTACTCTTTGGGTTTCTGGGGCTCTGGCACGCGTGAAGATCAGCTGGACGGTGCGCATATGTGCACTGGAAAACAGAAGAGCAGTTGGCGACAGCACGCATGCCCACAGAGAGGGCTCTGCATGCCACCTCTGGCACACATGCCATAGGTTCACCATCATGGCTATTATCAACCCTGGAGGCCATCTTTTTCTTTGGATCTTCAGGACTGCCACACTTGGTGGACGGGCATGCTGTGGGAACTGGCAGGAAGGTTGGATGGCGACGGGGTGTGATGTATAGCCATAACAACCTTCCTTCCCTGGGAGTTTCACGGACGTTCAGCGTGCACCTGGAGAGGCGTTGACTGGGAAGCAACTCGAGTTAGGAGGGTGACCTGATTGGACCATGTGATGGACACGTGGTGCAGGGGAAGGGACTTTGACCTTCCTTTGGATAGGGAAAACCCAGGAGATTTCAGATTCGGGTTTTCCCAGATGTGCCAATATGACATGTCTAATAAAATGGAACTTTGAGGAAATGCCTACCTCAGAGTCTTATCTGGTTGGGGGTGTTACTTGGAACAGCTATATCATTTCAGGCAAATGGTTGTCCAATCTCTTCTTAAAAACTTCCAGTGTTGGAGCACCAGGAACTTGTGGTGGCAAGTCGCTCCACTGATTAATTGTTCTGTCAGGAAATCTCTCCTTAGCTCTAGGTTTGTTCTCACCTTGATGAGCAGGACTATTGACCTGATCTGACCTGGTATCTACAGGGAGTCCTCGAATTACGACCATCTATTCAGCAACTATTCAAAGTGATGATGGCACTGAAAGGACTTACAACTGCTCCTCAAACTTCCAGCCATTGCCACGCCTGCATTGGCCAGATCCTTCTTAACCTGGGATCAACAGACACTGCCAAATGGGTTCTTTATTCTGTTTTTCAGTGCCCAAGCACACACTTACAACTTTGGAGGGAAATCATAGTTACAAATTTTAATTGAAATAACAGGGTTCCAAACATATTTAAATCATTGACAGCTTTTAGGTACCTGGCTTACAGCTGGCTTTTGTAATATCTTAATACATCCTGGCATGGAGAAACCAAGGACTTGTATTGGTGAAACCCGAAAACACCATGAATTTCTAACTCAACCTTGTTCCCTCATGCTTCCCCTTTCACTAACGAATACCACTATCTAAGCATTCTTACTTCCTCAATGGAAGGCTTATTCCCCCCAAACCCACCCACCAAACCATACGGTTATATGGTTATATATATGCCCTCCTTCTAGATAAACCCTTTGATTCATGCCAACATTCCCTTAAAAGAACCTTTACCTGTCACAGTTGCTACGGAGATAAACTGAATTCCCTCAAGGCATCATCACACAAATGGAAAACGTGAGCAAAATCCACAGGAAGATAGAAGCTGCCATCTTGGATCTTGGTTTGGGTCGACTCTTCTAGTGAGTCTCATGAAAAACAGAAGACCTATATCTGAAAGGGGGTGATTAGGCAATTAATCCAGTATAGATTAATCCTGCTAAATGTATCTAGATATCTTTCCTCATTCAGTTGTGGTTCTATGATTGCAAGCCACTCTCAAAAGTGGTCTGTGTGAGAAACTATTTCAACATCTCAGTAACACTCAGCCTGAAATAAGCCCTCATTTGATTTGAATGCGGTTAGATCCTTCAAATGCACTAAATACAAAAAGTGGGAACCCAAATTCTATTTTGCCAGAATAAATTCATTTCGCTCTAACAAGTGGCACTTTCCATTAAATACCTCCTGCAAGAAAAGTTTCCTCCCCTTGTAAGATAGGCGGTTCTATTGCTGAGCATTTCCTACTGTTAGGAAATTTCTCTAATATTTAACTGATAGCCACTCACTAGTTTTCATCCATGCTCTCAAAACAACAGAGTAAAGGGTTGCCCTACAGCAGGGATCTTCAAACTTGGCAGCTTTAAGACTTGTGGACTTCAACTCCCAGAATTCTCCAGCCAGCATAGCTGGCTGGAGAATTCTGGGAGTTGAAGTCCACAAGTCTTAAAGCTGCCAAGTTTGAAGACCTCTGCCCTACAGTCTAGGGGTCAGCTTTTTAGGTATTGGACAACTGCTGTTTTACATTGTTTCCATCCCTGCTTTGAAGAAATCCTGATCATGTTCCTCACTCCATCCTCAAAATGATGAAGATGCAGTAAAACAGATCCAAAATTTCCCACTAAATTCTGTGAAATAACTATCATTTTTGAGAAATGCCTCTTCAAGGGTAGATAGGGTCTAAAATTTCACGTCTGTCCAACACAGTTTATATTTCTAACTTGATGGACATCAGGGGCATTAGATCCTTCAGTTTAAGTGCCTGTAAGGCTTTGTGCAAAGAATTCAGCCTCTTGACCAGTATCTCTCAAACTTTGCAACATGAGGATAAATGGACTTCAACTCCCAGAATTTTCTAGCCAGCATGGAGAATTTTGGGAGTTAGAAGTCCACCTATCTTCATGTTACCACGGTTGAGAAACATTCCTCTTGACAATTATACTTCAAGTTAAATATGTAAACTCTATGACTATATTTAACATCTCTTGACATCTCAGGTGCTATGGGATGGAGGAATGATCCTAAAATGGATACTGAATTATGTGAATATTTCCTTCTGTCCCAAAGGGTTTTACGTTTTTCTGTGGTTCTTTGAAGCTAAGCAGATATTGTAAGCTCAGTGGGCTTCCAAAAATACTTTTGATAGTGATGGGCAATATTCTTAAACTCACTAAGAGTTGTCTAATCTTTACCGTGACTATACTTAGGGACTATTCCCACTGCCTGGTATATGACCTATTCTTGTGTATGACAGAAGGACAAATACAGCCAAATTACATTCTCCAAAATGCTTGTGACAACTTTCTGTTTTACTTCCATCCTCTTCTCTCTTCACTTTCAAGCACTTTGATATTTACAGATTTCCGGTTTAGTCTTGAATGAAAAAAAATCTCTCTCTCTAAAGCAGTGTTTCTCAAACTTGGCAACATGCGTAGACTTTGACTTCTGAGTGAGGAATGGTCAGCTAGCATGTCTCTGAGCAAGTGGAAATGATGTTGCAGCCATGACTGAGAGAATAGTGAGTAGACTGGTCTCATAGAACCTCTCTGACCATGGAGAGGACAGGAAATTGCTCACTTATGCTCTGGATGGTTCCTCCTCCTAAAAAGACTGCAGGATAGCAAGGTTGACTCAGCCTTCCATCCTTCCGAGCTTGATAAAATGAGGACGCAGACTGTTGGGGGCAATATGCTGACTCTGTAAACCGCTTAGAGAGGGCTGTAAAACACTATGAAGCGGTATATAAACCTAAGTGCTACTGCTATTGTTATAGCAGTTTCCTCCAAGTTTGAGCCCTCTGAGACAGCTTAGGTTGTCATTAAGACAAATGGCAGAAAATTGCATGATATTTGAATTACTCCAGGAAATATTGGAGATGGATTATAAAATAGAGATGACAGTAAAAGTGAAAATATATGTCTTATTTTAATCCTGGTCAAAGAAACCGACCATGTACTCTTTTTTACTTCTAACAATCCCGAATTCATTCAGATACTGTGTAAATAAATACAAATGATACGCCAAAAGAATGTCCTTACTGGTTTTACAAAAGAGGTTTGCTAAAGCTTCAAAGGAGCCTTTGAGATGGGAAAACTGAAGAGAGATGATACCTTACAACATCATCTGAATGAATTCAAGATTGCTACAAGCAAAGGAATACAACGTTGGTTTGTTTGACCAAGGTTAAACTAAGATGTTTTTCTATATAGTTACCGGAACCCTTTATTAACTTTTTGTTGTTACTAGGGCTGAAATGTTAATAATTTATGAATCTGAATATGAGTAAGGGATCAGCTATGGAAAGAAAATATACTTGCATATACCTTATAAGAGATGAAGAATGGCTAACTTTGTAAATGTGATGAACAATCAAAAATTACTTCTTTAAATATTTTCTCTTTCCCCCCCCCCCTTTCCTTTTTTTCTTCTTTTCTACTTATTTTTCTTTTCCTTTCTGGGTTTAGTTTGTATTGTCTTTTATTATTGTTTCTTTTTTTAAAAAAAATCAATATATGTCTATATATTTTTAAAAGGTATGACTTCAACTCCCAGAATTCATGGGCGTTGAAGTCCACCTATCTTCCCCATCTATTCAAAGATGAGGAATTCTGGAAATTGAAGTCCACCTATATCTCAAGTTGCCAGGTTTGAGAAACATTGTTCCAAAACATCTCAGAACTTTTAGAGGTACATTCTCCCACCCCTTTGTAACACTTTACCCCATCTTTAGTACTACAACCTCCCCACATACATATACAGATTCCTGGGGGGAGAGGGGGAATTTGACCTCAGGCTTCCCAAGCAAGGGCTCACCAAAGGACAAGTTTAAAAATCCAACCATTCAGGTTGGGAAAGGCTGTTATATATCCAACCGGCACTGCTGAGGAGGACACCTCAAATAAATCCAGACTGGATTGTTCCATTCTGACCTTCTCACTCTTGTTATCATTACAATCGCTAGTTAGGAATAATCCTTGATTATTTTAATACCACCCACATTTGTGTTGTTTTTTTGTTTGTTTTTGATTTGATTTATATGCCGCCCTTCTCCGGAGACTCAGGGCGGCTTACAATGCATTAAGCAATAGCCTTCATACTTTTGTATATTTATATAAAGTCAGCTTATTGCCCCAAGAATCTGGGTCCTCATTTTTGTTTGTAAATCCTCTGGAAAATCCAGCCAAGGATTCTTCAACAGTATCCTCTCCTAGCACCGCAGAAGGTAAAATAATCCCAAAGGTGACTTGATCCAAACCTTCTCTGTTTAAAAAATGTCTTCCATTTTGTGAATCCTAGAAGTTTGGGCCCTTCGGGAGACTCTTTACGCCATCATTATTGTGAATGTATATTCAGTCATTTGAATGACTGTGGCACCAGGTAAAACGGATGATTTTACCTCGGTTTTTGAATATAATCATTATGAAGTCCCACCATCTGAAATTCAACGCTTGCTTGAAAAAAAAGTCACAATTTTAATCATAGTTTGGTCCAAGGTAAGCAGTGACTAGAGAGGTAGGTAGTGGGATTACTCCTTAAATCCCCGGTTGGCTTGCATCTTCTTATAATAGTTTTCCGTCTCTTCTGCTTGCCCGTCCTTTTCCCCCACCGTTAAGCTAGCTGGTTTTCTCCGCAGCGTGGATTCCCGGCTGGAGGCTCCCAGAAGACTTTCTCCAGGGCTGGTTTCTGCTGAAATCAATGATGCACTCCCTCCCAGACCCACTGATACATTGATGGTGGCCACACTGCCATAACGGGCCTCCTCCTGTTCAATGTCGCTGACAGAGGAACCCGGTGAGACTCCAGCGCTTTTGGCAGGCCGGAATCCATGGTAATCTTTGCTCATCTCGTTGAGCTCGTAAGCATCTTGGCTATCCGAAACTTTCTGGGTGGCCTTCCATTCCCAAGGGCCATTTCCAGAAGACAGATGTACGACTGGGTGGTGAGGGGCATGAGCATCGATGGTAACCACGCTAGAGCTGTCTCTTTCTGAGGGAGAGCAGTACTGGGAGGAGTCAGAGCTGGTGGAGGACGAAGATGTCTCTGAATGCTTGGGTGTCACCGATACCATCCCGGGTTGCTTGGACATGGCAATTACCTGCATGAGGCGCGGTGGGTTGGCCACTCGTTGGGCGGCTCCCTTCTCAGCCATCATCATCCACTTGGCCCTCACAGCCGAGCTGCTTTTGGGTGAAATATTAGCACCGGCGTTCGCTTGACTTTCCTCAGGGATGTGGACCAGTTGAGTGGCCCTGGGTCTTGGCTGGATGAGGACCCGAGGACCCATAGAGGCACGCTCAGCTGTTCGAGCCTGGACAGTGGGGTACAAGGAAGGTGGGATATGATCCTCCTCTTCTCCAGCCAAAGAATCTGAGGCAACCCGCCTCGCCACCTCTTCTGCCAAGGTCATTCCACGGCCTTCCACTGATTTCTGTTTCCATTCAGTGATCAGCTGTTTAGATCGGGAGGCGTCGACCGGGACGTGGATGGTCATATGGCGGCGAGCAGGGTCATCCATTGAGGGGGTGCTGACTCGTGGTAACGTGTTGCTGAAGGTCACCATGTTTTCTTTGCCCATAGGGCTCCGAGGTGCCAAAAGGTCCACATCAACACTTGCCCGTTTCAAGCTCCCCAGCGAGTTTTTCTCACGTGACACTTGCCGGTTCATCCCTTCCAGCCGGGTCTGGGGGTTGAGCTCATCGGTGCTGACTGATTTGTTCTGGTGATAAACGGAGTCATGCCCACGTTGAGTCAGGGCTCGCAGAGCGTCCTTGGCAGGAGGGTGAGAGGGAGCCTTTTCTATTGGTGCCCGGAAGTTGCCCACTGCGTGATAGGCCTGTGTGTAGCAAGGAACATGGGGTAAAGATCTGAAAAAGCTCAGAGATGGATGGAAATAGATATTGTCCTGTTCCCTATTTTATATAAGTAAAACATATTTCGTATAGCTCTCTGGGACTATATGTTCTGACCCAGCCTTTGCAAGTAGTGATAAGACCTTTACTCGTGAGTAAAACAAACCCCTTTTTATAACTGGGCACTAACGGTATTTTATTCACATGGATGAACAAAAAAAATCAAATGTAATTAGTCCCAACAAACCTGGGTTTAGGCAAGAAATTTGAATTGCTTGCTGTATCCTAGAAACGAACGGTTGTCTGCAACAACTGGCCACTCCCAAACCCCTATTTATTTTCCAGCAGGAAAATAATTTTTCCGAAGCTGGCCCAGGCTCTTCTTCCACCTCCTCATTTGACTCTGCAGCTAGCTCTCCTGGCACCTGACCGGCCGCAACACTATATATAGGAGGAGAGTCTAAGGGAGAGTTAAAAGAGGGATCAGCCTAGACTCCCAAAGCAGTCTAACTCCCCTTGAATTCCATGGACCCTTATCCAAGGGTGGGCTTCAAAAATTTTAGCAAGGGGTTCTCTGCCCAGTTGCTGGGTGGGCGTGGCCATGGTGGGCATGGCTTAATTGGCCTCCTGCACCATGGCAGGAGGGCGTTTTTGCCCTCCCCAGGCTCCAGAGGCTTTCCTCAAGCCTTTGGGAGAGCGAACATGACCTCCCCAGGGTCTGGAGGCCCTCTGGAGGCTGGAAACAGTCCAATTTCCGGCCTTCCCAAACTTCTGGTAGACCCGTTTTCCGCCCTCCCTGAGCCTCTGTGTGTGCACTGCACTTACCTGCATCCAAAACGGGCCGCGTGGGGACTCCTGGGAGGGGCAGGGTGGGGTGGGCAGGGCCAGCCAGGAGTGGGATTTGTGGGTTCTCAGAACTGTATAGAATCTTAGCTAGAGGTTCTCTCGAACCGCTGCGAACCTCCAGCAGCCCACTCCCTGCCCTTATCTAACTCCAAGCAAGTGTTGTGGCCCGTCAGGGGCCTGTGCAGCTACTAGCTGATTCCGACAGCGAGGAGGCTGGTGTGGTGCTGCGCCAGCAGCCTGTGCAGCTGGCACTTGAGTCAGACAATGAAGAGGCTAGAGAAGATGTGGTGCCAGACGCGGGGATTCAGCCAGGGCCTTCAGAACATCCAGAAGCTCCCATAAGTGAAGAGGAAGAAGAGGAGGAGCCTTTTCTCGATGCATGGGCACGCAGAGCTGCCAAAAGGCAGGAGTGGCTCCTCAGGAGGAGGTCTCCTCAAAAGTAAGGCTTGGGGCTAATTGGCCACTCCCTTAGCCTATTTAAGGAAGGACGACGACTGAGGCAATTTGCAGGGAACAACTTTGTTCACTCTCCTTCGCGTCTTGATCTTAGTTCTCTGAAAATTGCTTCTGGGCTTTCTGCCAATCATAGTAAGATTATGATTATTTATTCTTTGGATTCTTGTAGGCTGTTAAGAAAGTTAATTAACAGCCTTTGTTTGAAAAAGACTGATTTAATTTAGTGTTCTTTGGGGTCGGTAGCTGGGGCAGAACAGCAGGTGCTAATCATTAGTTGAGAAGATTCCTGTGCTTTTTAGCAATAAATCAGTTGAATTGGACCTTCACTTATGGGCCCTGGTCTTTCCTGCCTGACATTATATTTCTTAATAATGTGGGGCAAAAGAGAGATCTAATGGCTAGATACAGGCAGTCCTCAACTAACTTATAACAGATCCCGAAAAAGCTACTTATGACCTGGTTTTGAAGTTTTAATGTCCTCCCATTTTGGGCACTTGGCTCTCATTTATGACCCTTTGCAGCACCGTGAAGTCATGTGACCACAATTTATGACAGGCAGGCACAATCGAAAGCGTTTTAACAAACTGCATCGCTCTTTGGTTTGGTGGCAGCAGTGCCTCAGATAAAAAGTCCATATAGAGAGTGGTAAGGACAGCCAAGATTATAGGAAGCTCGCTTCCTGTCATTCAGGATACTGCTTATAAGCGCTATGTGCTTAGTGACCCCACACACACACACACTTAACGGTCTATTTCTGTTGCTCCCCTCTGGGAGGAGGTTTTGAAGTATTTCTAGCAGGACTACCAGATTCTGTGACAGCTTTGTTCCCTATGCCATCCGTCTGGTAAACTCGCAAGATTCGTTTTTCTCGCCATGTAAATGTATACATCCTTTATTTTATTTATGTCATATTTATGTAGTGTATATTGGAGGTGGTGACCATTTGAGAGCTGTATGGAACAAAATTTCATTTTAATGTATGCCGATTACTGTACATTCGAAGTGACAATATTATTCTGTTCTGTTCTGTTTTCTCTTCTTTTCTTTTCTTCTCTTCTCTTTTCTTTCCTTCTCTTTTCTCCCTTCATTCTATTCTATTCTATTCTATTCTATTCTATTCTATTCTATTCCATTCCATTCCATTCCATATTTTCTCTTCTCTTCTCTTTTCTCTCCCTTCCCTTCCCTTTCCTTCCATATATTCTATTCTATTCTATTCCATTCCATTCCATTCTATTCTATTCTACTTTTAGTAAACAGGTGCCCTTCTGCTCCCTGCCCCTTCTTCCCATGGCACTTGGAAAGACAGGCACTTACCAAGTAAGCAGCAATGCCAGAACCAATCAAGAAGCCCACGTAAACATCAATAGGGTGGCTGCGGTACTGGGTGATCTGCGTCAAGCCACAGATGCCAGCCGCGATGGCGAAACCAAATACCAAGATTGGCTTGAGGAGTTTGGTGCTGTCTGAGATTATGGAGTTGAAATACATCTGTGGATGATAAGGGAGACGGTCATCTTTCCAGGGTAAACCAGACAGGAAACATCATTAGATGAACTACTTCTACTAAGGCTACACAAACAGATTCTTGCAAGTCTGAAAGTACAAACTTCCCACTTTTAAATGCTAGACCCATTTGGGAGGGGGGGGGAGTACTTCCTAAGTTTCTTTCTTTGACCGTTAAACAATTTGTGGGCTCCTGCCTTTCTTGTCTAATTGTCTCCTAGGCAGCATCTCTCTCTTCCCTCCTTTCCCTAATGTCATCTATGCATTCCGTTTCAGAGACATTATATAGCAGTGATGTCGAACCTTTTCAGCACCGAGTGCCCAAACCGGAATGTGTATTCATGCGCGTGCCGGAGTGCCGGAAACCCAAAGACCAACTGGCCAGCGTGCGCGTGCCTGGTTTTTGGGCATTTTTGGCTGTTTTTCGGGCCGTTTTCTGGCTGTTTTTCAGGCCTGTTTTGGGGCCATTTTTTGGGGCCGTTTTGGGAGGCATTTTCTGGCGCTCCGGCACCCGCAAAAACCAACTGACCGGTGTGCATGTACATGCCGGAAACCAGATGAGCAGCTGGCGATGGCACACGTGCCCACAGAGGGCTCTGCGTGCCACCTCTGCCATGTGTGTCATAGGTTCGCCATCACGGTTATATAGCAACCCAATCGCTTATTACCTGGAACTTTCCGCTGGATTGTGATTGAGACAGTAACAGCCCAATCAGACAGCGATGCCGAGCAGCATATCAATATAATCAATTATGATCTTTTCACAACAAAATGAAGTCACAGCTACCAATACTTTAGCTGGGGTTGGCCTTCATTTGCATCGCATTCTTCCTGAGAACCAAGATGTCAGCATTCTGATGCTGCCATAAAAAGACGAGGCTTGACTTTTCACCTACTTATTCTCTCTGAAGATAATATCCCCTAGGAGATGGGATGGGAGGGGGGAACATTCCTGTGGGGTGAGGTCAGAAGCTGGGGAGACTGACTTAGAAGATGGCCAATGAGAAGATGAGAATTGGGGAACAGAAAGGGAAGGGTTTGGGGGTCAGAGGGTTAGTATTGGCTACGACGAAGTCGGGGCCAGATCTGTTGTACTCAATAAAGGGAACATTTCAGCAAAGATTAATTGTTTGGGAGTGCAATTTATTTAAGATGACATCGAAACCTGACAGAAGGATGTGGCAGAATGGATGGATGGATGGATGGACAAATAAAAGAACCTAGGCTGTCATAATGTATTGGTGTAGTATATGTGCCGATCCAAGCAGAACGGCTTTTGTAATTGACAGATGGACGTTTTGTCAATGCCCAGATCTAAATGTTATCTAAGGTTTTTTTGGTACGGTACCCAGTGTGTTGATAACTGCTGGTTTATACCATAATTTTTCACCTTTGATTTTACAATCTTCTCCAATTCTTTGTTTTCTATTCTACATCCCCTGATTTTGCCACATCAATTATCCACACTTTCTTCTTTTGAACCACAGTTAACTCAAACCTTATAAGGTTGACTTCCATCTGAGGTCAGTAAAATAAGGACCCAGATTGTTGGGGGCAATAGGCTGATTCTGTAAACCGCTTAGAGAGAGCTGTAAAATCACTGTAAAGTGGTATATAAGACTAAGTGCTGTTGCTATTTGGAAATCCTACAAAAACCTGCAATTTTTTTTACTACTTTTTCAACTATACGCTCCTACCAATTTTTCCTTACTGGCACCTAATCATTGTTACGTTCCAGTGAGTCAGTTTGGCCACACTGTTATCTAGTTGCTTGTGGTCAGTTTGTGCTACCGTCTCTTGCATGAGTTGAGTATATGATCCACTGTTTCTTCTGCTTCTTTGTACAATCTGAACTTTGAATCGTTTGATGCTTTTTTCAGATCTAGCCTTGGCACCATTCGTTTGAATAGCTTGCTCTTGAGCAACCAAAATCAGCCCTTCAGTTTCTTTCGGTTCCAGTTGTAAGCCATTCCCAGATTTTATCTTTATCCACTTCCCTTTCAATAATCTCCTCTTCCTTCTCCTACTCTACTCCCCCACCCACCCCAAAATGGGCAGAGAGAGAGAACTGACAAACTGAGTTTCTGGAAGTCAGATGGCATATGAATTTAATAAATTACCGTCAGCTGGATGTTAGACTAGATTTAGCATTTTTAATTCACCTACAGAATCCTTCCCAAGTGTCTGGGATAGACTTGATGTTGACGTCTGGTGATGTTAGAAGTATCCTTGCAGAATGTGAGCTGTTCTGAATAAAACTGCCTTTTGCAATTGACTAAATGTGATTTTATCAATGCCCATATTGTTATTGTTGTTGTAACAGAACAGAGGTCTTCAAACTTGGCAGCTTTAAGACTTGTGGACTTCAACTCCTAGAATTCTGGGAGTTGAAGTCCACAAGTCTTAAAGCTGCCAAGTTTGGGGACCTCTGTAACAGAAGAATGAAATTGACTGTATCAGGATGAATGTTGGATTAATTAGTGTTGATTATATGAAGACATCAACTAACAAAATATGAAAGCTCTAATACTTTCTCTTTCAAAAGAACTTTTTCAAACGGGCATCCTGCAGATTCCTGTAAAACCCCAAACAGGTGGGTTTCAGTCCCTTTCCCCCCTCCCATTTTTGCTAATGGGAAACATAGTTGGACGCTCAGCTCTGAGCTCAAGACCACGCTAGGGCTGTGCCTGTTTTTCCACGGTGATTTCGTCTATAGAGATTCTTAGTCATCCAGGTCACACGGTTGGCCCAAAGATGTTTTTTTTTTTTCAAAAGGCAACCGGGCTTCATTTTTCCTTGAAGACGTTTCGCTTCTCAACCAAGAAGCTTCTTCTGTTCTGACTGAATGGCAGAGAATGGAAGGATTTACATTCCTAGCAGTCATCTGGTCGTTAGCACTCTCTCTGAGAGTCATTGAGGCCACTGGGAGGTTTATCTGTGCCCTCAGGATCACCTGAATATTGATTTTGGGGTGATTTTATTTCCAATGACATGCTGAGGGAAGGGCAAAGGGGAAGCATTCTGTTTGCAAAGGGGAGAAAAATGAAATTTCATTTCATTAGGTTTAAAATGTAATTACAGTTCATTGCAGTTAATATGATTATGCCCCAGTATGTCTTTAATGACCTTCTCTTTCTGTTGCATTAAAAACATAATTGCATCTCAACTATTGGAGACTTGTTGGTCTTAAATAGCACTTCTCTATTCTACGACACGCAGGATTCTTAATGAGACTGATTTTTTTTCCCGGTATTGACGTTAACAAGTAAAACTCACAGATACGTAGACGGCAGCAAATGCAGACAGGGTGGCATGCTGAGAAGGAAACGTTTTCCTGGAAGGGAGAAAAGACAATTATACAAACATCCATGATCCATCTGCAGTCAGGAGACCTTAATTTCACAACACGCTGACAAGTTCAACCAAAACTGCATTTAGGAAGAAGCACTTAGGCATTTCTTAAAACTTTCTCCTCTCCAGGTAAGGTAAAGGTAAAGGTTCCCCTCGCACATATGTGCTAGTCGTTCCCGACTTTAGGGGGCAGTGCTCATCTCCGTTTCAAAGCCGAAGAGCCAGCACTGTCCGAAGACGTCTCCGTGGTTACGTGGCCAGCATGACTCAACACCAAAGGACGCTGTTACCTTCCCACCAAAGGTGGTCCCTATTTCTCTACTTGCATTTTTTATGTGCTTTCGAACTGCTAGGTTGGCAGAAGCTGGGACAAGTAACGGGAGCTCACCCCGTTACGTGGCACTAGGGATTCGAACCGCTGAACTACCAACCTTTCGATCGACAAGCTCAGTGTCTTAGCCACTGAGCCACCACGTCCCTTCTCCTCTCCAGACCCCTTCCCAATTTTAAAAATTATGGCGGACTCTAAAAAAAGCTTTTTTTTTTTTTTGGTATGAGTTATATTTAGTGATATTTATCGTATTAAAAATTAAAACTGACACATTCATAGAATATATACAAAATCATGTAAAAAATAGCAATATTAAACCCATTCAGGTAGTCTGTTCTGACCCAGGCTTCCCAAGAGCATGAAGCAGACTCCTTGTCCTGACAAAAAAACCTTTTTATTAAATTACTGTGAATTCCTCTCATTCACATCCAGCAAAGTCTCTCAAGGGAGAATTTACAGTCATAGACCTTATCTGGCTTGGAGAGCTGCCAAGTCGATATCTTCAAAACTTGGCAAGATGTCTATGAGAGTCATGAACCAATTAAGCAAACTAATTGTCTCCTGCAAACTCCACTCCCCTTTTGCTCCTCTTTATTCAGATTAACATAACAGAGTTGGAAGGGACGGGAGGGACCATTCACCGTCCACCTGTGGCTTTACTTCTGAGTTGACCCTTGTTCTTTAGCTGTTCCCTTCCCTGGCAGCTCTGTGCATGCACACACTGGAAACAGGCTCCAGCTGTTCTTCTGCCCCACTGATGTCCAATTCTGAAGGCAGTTGACAACTGTCAGACGCCTTGGCCCCCTCTCTGCCTCCAATGCAGAGCACTCATCAGAGCCTTCCCCAGACTCCAGGATTGGCCCATGTTCCTCCCCAATCTTCTCACTGTCTAAGTCTGCCACCAGCTCCTCTGGCTGCTGGTGGGACACAACATAGTCTTTGAGCTATGGCGGCAATTGGGACTGGGATTGTCCCTAAGTGATGCAGTCATAAAGCACAATGACATGTAACTGCATCGCTTAGTGACAGAAATTGAGGCAGTTCCTGTTGTTGTCATAACCCCAAGACATGTGGGTCATTAAGTGGGAAGTTAAAAGCAAAGGGGAAAACAGGTACAATCCAGCTACATATGTCTGGCTTTATAAGTACAGCAGAATGAGACAGTAAATCTATAGGTAGCAAAATTGATTATTGTGCTACTGGCGCTCAGTCATAATAATAATTAACCAACTATGCAAGCAGAAACTAGTATACATGTAGCCCTTGATTTACAACCGTTCATTTAGTGACCGTTCAAAGTTACAACAGCATTGAAAGAAGTTACTTATGACTGTTTTCACAGTTATGACCTTTGCAGCATCCCCATGAACATGTGATCAAAATTCAGATGCTTGGCAACTGATTCATATTGATGACGATTGCAGGGGTCATGCGCTCACTTTTTGCAACCTTCAGACAAGCAAAGTCAACGAGGGAGCCAGATTCACTTAACAATCGGGTTATTAATTTGTCAACTGCAGTGATTCACTTAAGAACTGAGGCAAAAAGGTTATAAAATGGGGCAAAAGACTTAACAAATGTCTCACTTGATAAGAGAAATTTTGGGCTCTGTTGTGGTTGTAAGTTGAGGAGTACCTGTACAAGGGACTAAATGCTAGTTTCCTGCTGCAAAAATGTTTATTTAGGAAAGGAATCTTAACTAGGACCATTAACATCTATTTTTAATATCGTAGTACCTCTTATCGCTTGGATGTTGGCTAAACCTGGCTTTAAAAAGATGCAAGAAAGAAGCACAATACAATTCTAACAGTAAATTTTCAAATGACTGTCAGATTCTCCCAGGGGTGAAATCCAGCAGGTTCTGACAGGTTCTGGAGAACCGGTAGCAGAAATCTTGAGTAGTTCAGAGAACCAGTAGCGGAAATTTTGAGTAGTTCAGAGAACCGGCAAATACCACCTCTGGCTGGTCCCAGAGGTGGGAATTGAGATTTTGCAATATTCTTCCCCTGGAGTGCGGTGGAAATGGAGATTTTTGTAGTATCTTTCCCCTGCCACGCCCACCAAGCCACACCCACAGAACCGGTAGTAAAAAAAATTGAATTTCACCACTGGATTCTCCCCAAAATTTGACGCACATTTTCTAACAAATTGTGGTTTATTATTTATTATTATTATTTATTAATCAAATTTCTATACCGCCCTACTCCCGAAGGACTCAGGGCGGTGAACAGCCAAGATAAAATACAGATAATACAAATATTAAAAATCCCTTAAAATTATTAAATATTTTGGCCGAAACACAGATTAAAACACCCAATTTATAAAATCACGAATTAAAAATTTAAAAGAGGAGAGTTAGGCCAGGCCAGCCTGCTGACAATATTGACAATATTGTTAATATTGTTGTGATAGCAACTGATCCACTGAGGTAAACTTGAAGGAATGACACCTATTTATTTATTCAGTTTATATGCCGCCCATCAGGCTATCCAGAGTGACTCTGGGTGGAATATAAAGGGACGTTATAACAATTTTTAATTAGAAATAACCAGACTGCACATGACAGCAAAGGTTGGTTTCCAGAGCAGATGTAAAACAAAGGTAGGTGGACTCACCTGGCTGAGAGAATGGCATGCTGGTCTTGCCCTGAGCAGATATCTTGAGTGATGTAAGGGTTGGACTCGCAGGAGATAGCCAAGAGAGTGTAGTTGGGCTTACAGACGGTCAAGAAGAAAGGGGCATGGTATCCTGTGGCTAATTGGATGACATCGGTCACCAGGGCTGTGGCACAGAGGCCAAACACATGGACACCTGAAGGGAGGGAGCAAATTCAGGTAAGGTTAAGGCCTGGGAGTCACTAGTGGAATGAATGAAAGGACAAGAGTAAGGAGGGTCTTTGGTACATGCTGTGCAAAAGAGACAATCAACAAGCCCCAAAAAGGGAAGAAAAAGATCAAAATACTTCCCCCACCAGCAATCAGCATCTAGATAAGCTTAGATCAGGGGTCTACAACCTTAAACATTCAAAGAGCCATTTGGGCCCATTTCCCACAGAAAAGAAAACACCAGGAGCCACAAAACCTGGGTGGGCATGGCCAACTCAATGTCACTCACTTCCACCGGTCACATGACCCCCTAGCCCAGTGATGGCTAACCTTTTTGCCATCATGTGCCAAAAGCGGGGGAAGCACGGGGGGGTCACGCACACGTGTGCCCCCACCCATAATTCTATGTGCCCCACCCCCGCGCACCCAATGGGCCCAGTAGGCCTGGTTTTCTGCCCTCCCCAGGCTCCAGAGCCTTTCTAGGAGCCTGGGGAGGGCGAAAACAGCCTCCCCCCCCCCCCGGAGGCCCTCTGGAGGCCGGAAACGGCCTGTTTGCTGACTTCCAGTGGGCCCAGAAGGCCCGAAAATCAGCTGGCCAGCATGCACATGTGTGCCGGAGCTGAGCTCATGTCAGGGAGGCACAGCAGAGGGCCCAAAGAGCCACATGCGGCTCCAGAGCCACAGGTTGCTGACCATGGCTTAGATTAACACCAAGATTAACATCAAACTAACAATCAAGAGGTAAACAATACCCCAGACAAGCTAACTGTAAACAGCTCAACCACAGAAACGCCAAGATCATCAACACTGCCAGGACAACCCACTAGAACAGGGGTGTCAAACTCAAGGATGCTTAGATCTGGCCTGTGGGGCTGCCCTGGAAACAGCGAAGGACTGCCCCACGGTGCCTCCGCCAGCAAAAACGTGTCCCACCCGAGTTCCGTTTTCGTTGGCAGAGGGTTGCAGGAAGCCATCGCAGCTAAAAACGGAGCTCGGGAGCCCATTTTTGCTGGCAGAGCACTTGGGCCACCACAAGCGCCCCCCGACATGAGTGACGTCAAGCTGCCCACCACCACCCTGTCCACCCACCCCACAAGGTCAAACACAACCCTGATGCAGCCCTCAATGAAATTGAGTTTGACACCCTTGCACTAGAATGTAAACTGGGAGCAAACCCCGCACCCTACCAGCACTGATGATGTTACCTAGTTTGGGCAATGAAGCGTCTGCAGGAAAACAACCAAGCTCAGAGAGCACCAAGGACCCCCCTCCCTTCAAACCCTGAGCTACAAATATTCTCTTCTATTGGTACAAAGAGTAACCTTGAGCATATGAAGGTTTCTTCTTAGCTTTCAAAAAGTAAGGTAAAGGTTCCCCTCGCACATATGTGCTAGTCGTTCCTGACTCTAGGGGGCGGTGCTCACCTCCATTTCAAAACTGAAAAGCCAGTGTTGTCCAAAGACGCCTCCGTGATCACGTGGCTGGCATGACTAAATGCCAAAGGCGCACAGAACGCTGTTACCTTCCCACCAAAAGTGGTCCCTATTTTTCTACTTGCATTTTTTATGTGCTTTCGAACTGCTAGGTTGGCAGAAGCTGGGACAAATAATGGGAGCTCACCCCGTTACGCAGCACTAGGGATTCGAACCGCTGAACTGCCGACCTTTCAATCGACAAGCTCAGCGTCTTACCCACTGAGCCACAGCTTTGCCAATTACCATACCCTTGGTGGAGAAAGCAGAAGGATGCTTTGACCAAGGGCATCTTTCAGCCTCCACTCCAAAAACAGAAGCTGTCTGTCAAACCCTCACCACACAAAGTGAAGAATGGCAGTTTTCTATCAAGATTTCCTCTTTCTGACAAAGGAACCTCTTCTAAATTTTAAGGCCAATCTTTTTACAGAGGCCTTTTTGGACGAGCCGTTTTTGGATTCTCCTTCAGAGGTTATAGCTGGATTATCTATAAATATAAGAGAGGTGGCTTTGGATTCTAATGAGATGTCTTATCAAGTTACAGACCAGCATGGAACTCAATCAGCTGATATACAAGTGTTAGAAAGGCAACTAGGATGGAGATCTAAACCACAAAAAGTTAAGAAAAGAAGAAGCCTTGGTAGTACAGGGGTTTAAGGCACCCTGTTATTAAGCTGGTTATTAAGACCAGCTGCCTGCAATTACTGCAGGGTTCGAATCTCGCCAAGGCTCAAGGTTGACTCAGCCTTCCATCCTTTCTAAGGTAGGTGAAATGAGGACCCAGTTGTGGGGGCAATAAGCTGACTTTGTATAAATATACAAAAGGATGAAGGCTATTGCTGAGCACATTGTAAGCCGCCCTGAGTCTCCGGAGAAGGGCGGCATATAAAATCAAAATTAAAATCAAAATTAAAAAATTAAATTAAAGCAGGTTCTACAAAACTAAAAAATTTTAAACTAAACAACAGTTTAATGCCAGTTATTGAAGAGATGATTAAATATAATAAGCGGGATTGAGGCAAATTATTGACTTATACTATTTTGAGAAGAATAACAGATCTCTGCAGTGCTGGTGCTTTTGGGATGTGGAAGATGGCCTCTGATAGAGTGGATTGGAACTTTCTATTTTGGACTCTTTGAAAAATGGATTACGTATATGCTGAGTTATAAGGCAAGAGAACTATGGGATTGGGGCATGCTGAAGATCTGGTTGTTACCCCAATGTGGTGGTTGGAATTGATAATCTAGATAAAAGACACTACAGAAGATACTATATGGAATATAAATATAAAGTCACTCGGGTGGTTTTTTATATACGAAAATACTTACTATTGATGGGGGCAGATGGTAATGGAAGATATTGACTATACTGTTGGAAGCTGAACCTGATGTTACTCTAACATGGGCGATGGAATTAACAATCTAGTTGAAAGACGTTACAGAAGACACTATATGGATTATAAATTTAAAGTCATTTGAGGATTTTATTCATATATGGAAACATTTTTTAGTTGTGTGGTGCGGGCAGAAGAACAAAGATATTAAAAATATTATGTATGGTAGACCTGTAGGAAAATGGGTGGAGATGGGTTAGGTTACTGATTGTTTAGTTTAGGAAAAGGGATGTTATGTTTAGATATAAAAATACGTAAAAGATTTGAATTAGGAGATATATGTATGGGGGAGGAAATGGGTAGATTATGAGTTGAGTAAATGTCAAATTAGGATTTATTATATAGTTTTATAGCTGAAGGTTGCTTTGAAATGTATAGTATAGGGGGGATATAATAACAATGTTAGAAAGAAATGGTTAGCATGTGGGGGGTGGTGTAAAAGGATGGTAAAGTATTATATAATTTGATATCAATCTGGATTTTATTTTTGGAGAAGCCATGGGGGGTGGGGAGGGTGAGGGGGGGTTAGGGAGGAGGAGGGGGAAAAAGGGGGGAAAATCTGTATTTGAAAAACTTTTTCAATAAAAAAAAAAGAATGGCAGTTTTCTATCAAGATTTCCTCTTTCTGACAAAGGAACCTCTTCTAAATTTTAAGATCAATCTTTTTTTTTAAACAAGGGGAGGGGCAAATTTCCCAGTGGACTAAGAATGAAAAATAAAAGAGAAAACTGATGGTGGGGAAGGACCTACTGGAATGGGGGAATTTTGTCCTAAAAGGTGCTTTACTGATGACCGAATCATTAATGAAATAATTGATTTGATGATCAAATAAATAGGGATTCTTAATCTGACTGAGAAAAGAATCCACTGATTTTCTATGACAACAAGCAAACAGGTGTCTTTCTAATCAACAATGTTGATTCGAAAGAGCAGTGTTAAGACTCTTTGTATTCATTTTCTATTTTTGTCTTTTTTTTTTTTAATTTGGAATTTGCTGGGGGGGAAAAACCCCTTGTAATCCTAGCTTGGTAGGCCAACACTTTGTCTTTCAGACTCAGGGATACAGGTAGTCGTCAACTTACGGCCATTCTCTTAACAACCGTTCCAAGTTACAACAGCACTGAAAAAGTTGACTTGCGATTTGTCCTCACACTCATGACCATTGCAACGTCCCCCCAGTCATGTGATCAAAATTTGGGCACTTGGCAATCGGTATGTATTTATGACAATCGCAGCATCTTGGCACCATGTGATCTCTATTTATCACCTTCCCAGGAGGCTTCTGATAAGCAATCAATGGGGGGGCAGAGTGATTCACTTAATGACTGCACGATTCACTTAGCAGCCACAGCAAAAAGGTTGTTAAAGCAGGTGTAGAATTTCCAGTCCCAATCACGGTTTACCTGAGGATTACCTGTACATAGTTGAGGGAAGGCCTATGTTCAAGGCCCAAGGGCCGGATCTGGCCCACAGGAGTGCTTAGATCTGGCCCACGGGACCATCCTGGAAACAGAGAAGGACCGGCCAGCGAAAACGGGCTGGCGAGCTCCATTTTTGGCTGCGACGGCCTCCTGCAACCCTCTGCCAGTGAAAATGGAACTTGGGAGGGCCGCCCACGGCTCTTCCGAGTTCCGTTTTCACTGGCAGAGGGTTGCAGGAGGCCATCGCAGCCAAAAACGGAGCTCGCCAGACCGTTTTTGCTGGCAGAGCACTCGAGCCACCACAGGCGCCCCTGACACGAGTGACGTCGAGCTGGCCACGCCCACCCCGCCACACCCACTCCACCCCCCCAAGGTCAAACACAACCCTGATGCGGCCCTCAATGAAATTTGAGTTTGACACCCCTAAACTAGAGACACTGGGGTGGTCAAAAAAGTTAAGATGCCAGCTTCAACGGTGTGGTTGTGGCATCATTAGGACATTTGATTCCAAAAAAGAGGAAGGGTGGAAATAGGCTTACCCACAAATCGGACCGTCCTGCGGAGAAAAGAGTTGAAATTGCAACCGCCGGCATTTATGCTGCCTTCAGTATTGCTACGGCCCTTCATCTTTGACTGCAAGCAGTACACGATGCCTTCGCCCACCATGATCTGCCAAGCAAAGCAGCAGCGTCAGATGCCAGCTCCTTCCTTCCATCTGCCTGCCCTGGACTCTCTCTCTCTCTCTCTCTCTCTATTTGAGGATGGACTTTAACTCCCAGAATTCCCCAGTCAGCATGACGAATTAGATGGGCCCTTGGATGCTCTCAATCCCATGTTGGCTATTTCATCTGAACTGCTGCGCAACCCTCGTTTCTGATCTTTAGGATCTGCCTGAGGGCTTTTCCTGGTGAACCAAATGGACTTTCTGACCAGCAATTCCAACTCAGAGGGCCAAATTAGATAGAAAAACTAAGCAGAGGACTCTTTGATTTCAAGCCCATCTGGTGAGCGTTTGCTGGTCACTGTTGGAAACAGTGGGATTAATGGGGTTTGGGAATCGATCCAGCAGAATCCGTATGTCACCTTCCTCCAGCCAGCTCTCTACCAGATGCCTTGGGTCTTTAACTCCCAGATGGTGACTAGGAATTGTAGTCCCAAACCATGTGGAAGGTCCCTGTTGGGAGTAGGTTGCCTTGTGTTCCTGAGGGAACTGTATGGGGGGGAAAAAGATAGCTGTTAATGATTTGGGCAGTCTTCTTCCAAGGTGAGAGTTTGATCACAACGGTTCAGATGCCATCTTGAATCCCTTCCTCCACTGTAGACACCCCAGAGAAATTGCCATTTTAGATACAAGTTTTCCAATGAGCAAATAGGATGAAATGTCTGAACCGAGGGCCAGTGTGGAATACAGGTTAAGGTGTTTAGACCAAGATTTCTCAATCTTGGCAATTTTAAGATGTGTGGATTTCAGCTCCCAGAATTCTCCAGTCAATATGCTTTCTAGAGAATTCTGGGAGTTCTCAGAATTCTTAACGTTCTCACACATCTTAAAATTGCCAAGGTTGAGCAATACTGTGCTAGACTAAAACCAGAGTACTATGAGTTGTATTCCTCCCTGAAACATGGAAGTCAACCTTTGGAGTAGTCCCACCCTCTCAACCTAACTTACCCGCATTGTAGTTGTGCAAAACACAGGAAGAGAGAGCATTATGTACAATATCTTGAATTGTACAAGATAAAGCCAGGTTACAAATTCAATACATAAAAGAGGAGTAGAGAAATGTACCATGATCCAAGAAGCAGTTTGGTGTAGTGGCTAAGGTGCCAGCCTAGAAGCCAGGAGACTATGAGTTTTAGTCCCCCCTTAGGCATGAAAACAGGCTGCATGACTTTGAGCCAATTCCCAGGAGACTGTGAGCTCTACAGAGTTATGCATCAAAGCTGGCTGTGTAACCTTGGGCCACTCACACTTACAGATTCTTACAGATTAACAGAGTTGGAAGGTACCTTGTAGGTCATCTAGTCTATCCCCCCCCTGCCCAAGCAGGAGACCCGACACCATTTCTGACAAATGGCAGTCCAGTCTCTTCTCGAAAGCCTCCAGTGATGAAGCTCCCACCACTTCCGAAGGCAACTTCTGTTCCACTGATTGATTGTTCTCACTGTCAGAAAATATCTCCTTATTTCTAGGTTGAATCTCTCCTTAATCAGTTTCCATCCATTATTCCTTGTCTGGCCTTTGGGTGCCTTTGAAAATAACTTGACCCCCTCCTCTCTGTGGCAGCCCCTCAAATATTGGAACATACTCTTTCAGTCCAACCCACCTCACAGGATTGTTGTTGTTGTTGTTGAGAAAGTATGAGAAGGGAGTATTAGGTATGTTCACCACCTTGAGTTATTTATACAAATAATAAAGGCAGAATATAAACAAACAAATAATACTCACAGAAGCTGCAGGAGCTGCAAATGCCAAGCTTAGCAACATCAGCAAAGGAATCATTTCTTCATTGCTTTCCACATAGGGCATGGAAAGGGCTCGGTCATAACACTGGAAGCCCACCTTGGCTGGCCTGAAGAGGTCTGTCAACTCCAGGAAGTAGAGAGTCACGATGGAGGAAGCGACGATGGGCAACTGGAGGCCGGAAGTAAAGCAAAGAGATTGGACCAGGGCAAAGAGTTGGAAAAACAAGTCTGTGGTAATGAGCCACCACATCTGGGAGCCGAAAAGAGAAACGGGGGGGGGGGTTCAACATTCACCCTTAAACTAGGATGCCCAGCTTAAACCTTTGAGCCATCTGATCCTCCATCTTCCTCCAGTTCTTGAGGCATGGAAAGGTGGATTAGGAAACCATTAATTTTTTTTTTTAGTCCTTACCTCGACAAAGTAGAAGCAGGGAAGTAGCGTCATGCTGTCCTTGGGAGCCTTTGTCTTGTCCTTAGCAGAGATCATGGTGTCAGCAGTGGGATTTATAGGAACGGGTGGGCAGGGCGTGGGAACGGAAGCCCCAGCTCAGCTTCTGTTAGGAGACAAGATATATAGCTATAGATCAGGGGTCCTCAAACTTGGCAGCTTTAAGACTTGTGGACTTCAACTCCCAGAATTCTTCAGCCAGCTACGCTATGCTGGCTGGAGAATTCTGGGAGTTAAAGTCCACAAGTCTTAAAGCTGCCAAGTTTGAGGACCTCTGCTATAGATAGATGGAAGAAACTGCTACAATGGGAAGTGACAGAACCTGAAGTAGGATTCTACAAAGGCCCAAATCAACATACTATATTATTCTCCTGCCCAGGGGTGAAATCCAGCAGGTTCTAACAGGTTCTGGAGAACTGGTAGCGGAAATTCTGAGTAGTTCGGAGAACTGGCAAATACCACCTCTGGCTGGCCCCAGAGTGGGGTGGGAATGGAGATTTTGCAATATCCTTCCTCTGGAGTGGGGTGGGAATGGAGATTTTGTAGTATCCTTCCCCTGACAAGCCCACCAAGCCACACCCACAGAACCGGTAGGAAAAAATTTTGAATTTCATCCCTGCTCCTGCCCTACAACGCCTTCCTACAGATCCTCAATTTATATCTGCAAGAGGCTCTGTGTGTGCATTTGTTGCAGTTTGCAAAGTAGGGAGAGGAAGGGAAAATGTCTTTGAAATTTCTAAGGAGCAGGGACAAGCATTTATGGTGGAAAATGTCCATAAAGTTAAGATAATGATTGCAACTGAAGCCCTGCTGATCTCTTTTACAGGTGCTGTTCAAAGGATGCACGTATACAGGTAGTTGAGCTATGATCATAATTAAGCCCCATGGTCATAAGTAATGGCTGGAAGAGTGGCGTGGTGGCCTAGTGGTGAAGATGTTCACCTCCCACTTGGAAGGTTGAGAGTTCAATCCTAAATTGTGGCAAATGTTTCTCTCTCAGGGCGCAAAGAAAGAATATCTGCTGTGAACTTCGCTTGGCATCAGGAAGGGCATCTGGCCAGTAAATGCTCAGCTCCACCCTGTCAGCCCAACTCTACCCCGAATTAAGGGATTACAGGGTTGTACAAGGGAAGTTGTTTCGTTATGGTTGTAAAGCAGGTCACCATGTGACCTGATCAATTTTACAAGCTTTTTTCCAGTGGTCATTAAGCAAATGCTACAGTCATAAAGTAAACACTGTGGTCGTTAAGCAAACCCATTGTTCACCATGGGGCAATTTTTACCAGAATCTGGAAGTAAATCCCGTTTCCATCAAAACATAAGTCACACTCAGTGACTGTGGAGCTCAGTTGCTGACCACACAAAATGCAATCAAGTGACTGCAGGAGAAGAGGTATGAGCGTAGAACTTTGAAACTGGGTCACAAGTCTCTTTTTTGGAGTCGGTCGTAAGTCAAGGACTGCCCATAAAAGGAAAAAGGGGTTCTATCATATGGCTGTCATCTTGACTTTAACAGAATAACAAAGTTGGAAGAGACCTTGGAGGTCTTCTAGTCCAACCTCCTGCTCAAGTAGGAAACTCTATACCATTTCAGACAAATGGTTGTCCAATGTCTTCTTAAAAACCTCTAGGGTTGGAGCACCCAAAACTTCTAAGAGGCAAGTCATTCACACTGTTATGAAATTTGTCCTTAGAAGGGAAGTGAGTTGACATATCTGAAGAACAGTTGCATAGCATGTTAATATATTTTCTGTCCCATTCATCCAAGGGTTTGGGGTTACTTGCCTACAAGGTAAAAGAAACGAACCTTCTCTCTTTAGAATTTTTAGAATAACAGAGTTGGAAGGGATCTTGGAGGTCTTCTAGTCCAACCCTCTGCTTAGGCAGGAAACCCTACACCACTTCAGACAAATGGTTATCCAACATCTTCTTAAAAACTTCCAGTGTTGGAGCATTTACAACTTCTGGAGTCAAGTTGTTCCACTGATTAATTATTCTAACTGTCAGGAAATTTCTCCTTAGTTCTAAGTTGCTTCTCTCCTTGATTAGTTTCCACCCATTGCTTCTTGTCCTACCTTCAAGAGCTTGACTCCCTCTTCTTTGTGGCAGCCCCTCAGATATTGGAACAGTGCTATCATATCACCCCTAGTCCTTCTTTTCATTAAACTAGACATTCCCAATAGCTCAAACTGTTCTTCGTATGGTTTATCCTCCAGTCCCCTAATCATCTTTGTTGCTCTTCTCTGCTCGTTTTTTTGATTCCCTCTGCTCTAGATATTCTTCTGGGCAGGCACTTTTGGAAATGAATTTTCTAAACACCAACCATGCTGGTTTCAAATCCTGGCACCCATAGATTGCATCTACAAGCCACATGGTTTTCATGTGTTGTTTTGCCACTGGCAGATTGGACAAGAAACATAAACTCTACTCATTGGACAAAACCCAAATGCTGATTTGCAAGCACACTCCATAACCATCTCTCCTTACATATTAGAAGACCCCATTGCTCCTGTTAAAATATGGCATGAAGACGGGGTATTAGTGGATAAGGGAGTGTGCATTATCCTACACACCTCCCTTCCGGCATCCAGATCCCCAAGAGGCAACAAGTCCAACGGACCAACAAAGCTGGCTGCATGCCAAGTCTGATCACCATTGTCCCATCTGGATTGGGATTATTATTTATTCCAACTTTCTACAGGTAATTCTCAACTTACAAATATTCATTTAGCAAGCATCCAAAGTTATGGTGGCACTGGAAAAAGTGATTTATGACATATCGCAGCATCTCCATTATCCCGTGATCAAACAACCAGAATTTATACATGATATTACAGCATCCTGGGGTCACGAGATTGCCTTTTGCAACCTTCCCAGCCCACTTTTGACAAACCAAGTCGGTAGGGGGAAGCTGGATTCGCTTAACAACCGCATGATTCAGTTAACAACTGTGGCAGAAAAAGTCATAAAATCAGGTGCAACTCACTCAACAACTTAGCAACTTTGCTTAGCAACAGAAATTCTCGACCAAATTGTGGTCGTAATCAAGGACTCCCTATACATGCGGTGTTCCCTAGAACAGTTGGACTACAGTTCCTATCACACATAATGCCACTTGTCTGGAATGATGACGATAGTTTGACAGAGGAACAGGTGGGCCGAGAGCGCGCTACTCTATTCGGCAGTAGCAATTCTAGCAATCCTCCAAGAGAGAATCTTTCTGATCCTTCAACCTGACATCTTGCTTAGCTGGAGGATTTTTTAGCATCTGGTTTAGCACAACCAAACCATGTGTTTTGAGTCCCAAGCTGCGGTCTCGCCAAAGCTTTAAGGAGAACTCTTCATTTGAATTCGTCCTTTAAAAGTTCAGTTTGGTTACAGCATAATAGGAATAAAATACGCTTCATATACATAAAATACGAATGAAACAGATGTTGGTCATGTCTGTTTCTCTACAGAAATGAATGTTGAATCAGCAGTGAAAGATTGAAGATTCTGAAAGTGACTAGAGATACAGATTCTTGTTTGGGGGGGGGAAAAAACAACACCAGTCTCTACCCATCCCGAATCTCAGTTGAAACTTGGTGAGACAAGAAAGCAATCCACTGATTCTTGGTTTCCTTTTTAATTATTTATGTTAACCCGGCAGAGTTTCAATTGATGTTTAGTTACAGGGTACACGAGACAGTAGACATGATTCAGCTTTCCATGCTCGCCTCTGTAAAATATTACCAATTTTCCTCTAGGGTCAATGCAAAGACAAGCGAAGCAGCTCCCACACTAAAAAATGATCCATAACAACGGTTGCAGGAAGAGAACGATGTGGGGAGAATCTCTCATTTTAGTTCTCTGTAATATTGACATTTTGTTTGCAACAGGAGCCCTTGGACAAAGAAAGGCTGAGCCATGTGCACTGTTCCTACCACCTGTACTCACTGATATATATGGCTTCTATACATGCAGGATCCATTTAACCATCACAGCTGATGGATCACCCTCTGCATTTGCTCTGTCCGGTGCCTTTTGGAAAACTTTAACCAAAAAAAGCCAGCAAAAGCATGCCTGCCATGTACGGTAGAAACAAGTTCCAAGGCACAGGATTTCCAAATTCGTGTGTGTATGTGTGTGAATGTGTTGGCAGCTGCTTTAAAAAAAAAACAGCAAGTGGTCAAGAGAGAGCAAAGAGGTTTTCCACATCCATTAAATGCCCTTTCTTCTCTTCCTGCCTCCCTCCCTCCACCCCTCGTCTGCCTTTTGAGTGGCAACTGTTGAGAGGATCAATGAATGATTGATGGTCTTGACATTCCATCACGCTGAAATAAGAGGCTGGTTTTCAAATCATTTCTTTCACCCCCATCCCTCTGCCCCTCCAAAAAAATTAACCCCGAATGCTACATGGGGCCAGACAGAACAAGCATGAAAAAAATGGAAGCGTGCTCCTCTCCAGATAAATTCTCCGAAAGGCTCTGAGCCTCCAGAAACATGGCTGTTGCTAGGGGTTGATGGAACGTCCCACAGCAGAGACAATTGCGAAGTGGGGGGTGCATGCCTCGTTTTTTGTTTTTCTGGGTGCTCCCAACCACCAGAAGCATCACCAAATACAAGTCCAACCCTTTGTCTGGAAATGAGGCGCAGAACCCCAGGAGCACCCAGGGTGGGAAACGTGCAGTGGCAGTTGGATAAAGGAAAAGAGAGAGAGGAGGGGAAAGGAAGAATGAATGAATGAATGAAAGAAAGAAGGCATGAATGAATGAATGAAACATACCTGCCCAACATCTGCGATGCACCCCGACTGGAAAACAGGAGGAGAGGGGGGTGTTTCCCCGGCTTGAACCCCTTTCCCCAATCTTCTCACCTTTCTGGTTGCTGGAGGGGACAGAGTAGCATTTTCCCCATGCCCTTCTCTGCTTGAACGATTGGGGAGGGGGCGTTCATTAAAAAAAGAGGAGCTGCCTTAAAGGTTAGTTCGCCCACCACTTCTCCAAAGAGAGAAGAGCAAATCCAGCAGTTTTAACAAAAAACAAAAAAATCCAAAACCAAGGGAGAGAGAGAGGGGGAATGTGTGAAAGGAGGTGGGGGTGGGGTGGAGATCTCTGCTTGGACTCCAAGAATGGCCACCTGCACCCCACCCACCCTCCCACCCACCCTTCACCAGAAGGAGCTTGGAAAGCTCTCTATCTCACCCGCCCTTTCCCTCTGCCAAAGCAAAATGGCTTGTGTGTGTAATGTATGTGTATGTGTGTGTGCATGTCAGTCTTTCCTCCAGCTGCTGCAGGGTTCAGCACAAAGGGGCGAAGGGGAGGGGGGCTCGGATTGATTTGTGGGGGGCGCAGAGGGGGAGGGGGAGGTAGTAGTGATGATGGAGAGCTACGTCTCTGGGGTGTGTGTGTGTGTGTGTGCGCGCGTTGCATGCCTTTGCCCGTATGACTTTGCTTTGGTTTCCATAGAGAAGGAGCCTTGCGTAGGATGGCGAGCTATCGTAGAAAAATAACACAAATGCAGGATTACGAGCCCGTGGAGAGGGGGAAGGGGAGGAACAGAAGGGAAACCCCAGTACTAAAATAGGAAATAATAGTAATACCGGTAGTAACAGCCACAACGATGATCGATGATACAAATAATAATTTTGAGGCAGGAATGGTATCATCTATGACTGGTGGGGGGAGGAATGGTGAGGGGTAGTATCTGAGCATACCCAGAGTGCCACCTTCCACGCGGACCAGTCCGGATGCTGTTTTGTAGTAGGCGCCATGCACTTGCTCTCCTAATCCGGAGGAGGTGGGGGGGGGGAAGAGATTGAAAAAGAGAGGAGGAGTTGGGTTGCCGCCCCAACACCTGTACACAACAGGGAGCGGCTTTGGATTTGGGGCGTGGCTCTCGTTGCGCCCCGCCCACTCCTGGCGCCAGCAGAGGAAGGTTTGAGACGCTCGCCCGGCTTCTCCAACTGAGCGCCCGCCGGACTTGTAGGGTTGCCAGGTCTGCTTCCAAAAAATAGCGGACAAGCGGGGGGGGGGAGAAGGGGGGTGTTAAGTAGTAAAAAAGTAAAAAAAAAATTACAATTAAATTATATATTTTCTTACAAACATTTTAACAAGTATTAAAATAATCTCTTCAAAACTTTACTTAAAATTCAAAACATCAAATATATTATAATAATACGTAAAATATTAAATTACATTTTAATTTCATCATAAAGCTTTTGAATAAAAAAAATGTCCACTATTTTGTGAAAAAAAATAGTGAACATAATGTGAAAAAAGCGGACTGTCCGCTCAAATAGTGGACACCTGGCAACACTACGCCGGAGTTGTTCGTGGATTCCGATGCCTCCCTTCGCCAGCCAGCAATTCTTAGCACCATCCCCAAGTAACACAACTGTGAAGGGAGCTGGACTCCAAAACACCTGGAGGCTTCCAAAGTGAGAAAAACTCTTCTCCTGAAACTCCACCACATAATCCTACAGCTGTTAGCAAAGCTAGAAGACAGGAATGTGGGCGCGATCCTGCCTTTCATCAGGACTCTGAACCTTAACAGGAGACCTTTTCATTTCTGACATTGCAAAAACAACAACCACCACCAATCAGTGTGTAGAAAGTCAGCAGAAGATTATATTTCCCTGGATGAGAAATGGAGAAATGTGCTCTTGGAAAGCAGCCCCCACCTTTCTTAATAGCCCTCAGCAGATGTCAGTACTTAAAGAGCTAAAGAGATAGATAGCTCTATTCATAAGCAAATACCCTCACTCAAGATCCAACAAAGGTAGAATTAGCCCTCAGGCACAATAGGAATTGCCCAACAAGACCCTTCATTGCATCTGTCAAATTTCAACCAAACTGTAGCTCAGACAAACTCCTAGGATTTGTACATGGCCCCATGGGAGTCTGACAACAACCAATAGAATACATGTTCTTGCACAGGAACAGGAAGTTCAAGTGCAAAGCCCAAGAGAAGGTATAAATACCTCCCAGTTTCAACTCCATGTGGTCAGCTGCACCAAAAGCTGCTTGGTGGGTCTGCTTCATCATTAAACCATCTTTCCAATCAGCCTCCATGTTTCTAGGGTCTTTCTCCCAGCTTGGCACTGAACCAGATGGATATTTCTTCCAACAAGTGCACGAGTACTGGCCAGCGATTGGTAAATCTAGTCATGGACCATAAATAGTTGAAAAACATTAGGGGACACTGGCAACTCTCTGGGAAGCCTGTTTGACTCCCAGCGAGCTGCATGTGTCCCCTAATGTTTTTCAAGTATTTCTGATCCACAGCTAGATATACCAGTCGTTAGCCAGTATTCGATGCACTGATGGGGTTTTTGCAACGTCACAAATGGAAGGGTCTCTTGTTAAACCTCCCAGGTTCAGCCCTTTGTCTGGAAGTGGGTGCAGAAACCCCAGAGCCCAAGAGATGGGAAATGTATAATGCCAGGCTGATAAAGGAAAAGAGAAAGGAGGAGAAGGAGGCCAGGAAAGAGCTAGGAAAGAGTCAGGTTAATGGCACCAGTCCCTGCACTATGAAAACCAGGGATGGGCTTCAAAAATTTTAGCAAGGGGTTTCTCTGCCCAGTTGCTGGGTGGGCGTGGTCATGGTGGGCGTGGCCTAGTCGGCCTCCTACACCACAGCAGTGGGGGCGTTTTTGCCCTCCCTGGGCTCTGGAGGCTTTTTTCAAGCCTCCGGGAGGGCGAAAATGACCTCCCCAGGCTCCAGAGGCCCTCTGGAGGCCAGAAATGGGCCCGTTTCTGGCCTTCCTGAATTTACCTGCATCCAAAACGGACTGTGTGGGGACTCCTGGGAGGGGTGGGTGGAGCCATCCAGAAGTGAGATTTAGGGTTCTCTGAACTGCACAGAATCTTAGCTAGAGGCTCTCCCAAACCCCTGCGAACTCCCAGCAGCCCACCCCTGAGGGTAACCCCTGACCTCAGAGCTTTGTGAGACCCCTGAAAGTTTACGGGCCACCTCCTCATCTCTGTCCAAAAGCTGCTGCTTGACTGTCCGCTCTTGTGTGAACAGAAGGATTATTAAATACAATTAATTACATATACTTAGGAAGATTCTGCTGAACAGTAATTAAAGCAATGATATTCTACTGACATTCTTCGAAACTGAAGCAAAGGGACATCAGATGTCATTTTTCCTTAATCCTACCCAGGGTTCAGAAAAGTTTTGTTCAATCTGCAGCTCAACCCTCAAAGATCAAGAGTGGCCCTTGGTTTAAAAAAAAAAAAACTTGCATAGACCTGAAAGAATACAATTCATTTCATTGTGTAAATTAATAATTTTAAAAAAGGTTAATTCAGTAACCAGGTTAAGGTGTGAATAAAGCAGAGGTGGGTTTCAGCAGGTTCTGACCAGTTCTGGAGAACCGGTAGAAATTTTGAGTAGTTCAGAGAACCGGTAGTAAAAATTCTGACTGGACCTGCCCCCATCTATTCTCTGCCTCCCAAGTCCCAGCTGATCAGAAGGAAATGGGGATTTTGCAGTAACTTTCCCCTGGATTGGGGAGGGACTGGAGATTTTACAGTATCCTTCCCCTGGAGTGGGGTGGGAATGGATATTTTACAGTATCCTTCCCTGCTGCGCCCACCAAGCCACACCCAGCAAGCCATGCCATGCCCATCAAGCCACACCCACAGAACCGGTAGTAAAAAAATTTGAAACGCACCACTGGAATAAAGCCATTAAAAAGACAGCTTCTTAATAATCCTATCTGGGTTTTGGCATGCAAAGCTGCTAGTTGTTATGTCCTTATAAGGACATCCGCCCGGATTGGCTGCCAGCCACCCGGGCGGGAAAGTTTGAATCCCTGTCAGGGGGCGGTGCGTCTGCCGGAGCGAATATAAGGAGAGCTCCGGCAGCGCACGGCCGGTCTTGCTACTGTTTCTTGTACTCAATAAAAGTTACTAATGTAACGAGCTGGTCACGTCTTCCTTTCCTGCGCCGATCTAACACTGGCGACGAAGGACTGAGAGAAGAACGAACCTCGCGGCACCAAGCCAACAAGACAAGACTCCGGCACCGGGAACTACAGTAGGCATTTCCAAAGGCATGGCATCCGCTGAAGTCACTTTGCCAGCCCTTGCTCCTTTCCGCCCAGGGAAGGACAAGTGGAAATCCTACGTAGTGAAATTCCGGCAATACCTGAGAGGCAACAACATCAGGGATGCCGATGATGACCAGAAGAAGGGCATCTTCCTGGCCAACTGCGGCTCCGAGGTCCTCGACATGGCAATCGATCTCGTAGCACCACGAGACATCGAAGAAGTGCCATGGACAGACCTGCTGCAGATCCTGGAGGACCACTATGCCCCAACAGGAACACCGGTGGCGAACCGTTTCACCTTCCATCAACGGGACCAGAAGGAAGGTGAGACGATCAAAGAATTCGTGGCCGCCCTACGCCAGATCGCAGCCAGCTGTGAGTTCGACCACGTGGACAATGCCATCGCTGACCGCGTGGTCTTCGGCATGAGGGACAGAGGCCTGCAAAAGAAATTCCTGAACAGGAAGAAGCTCGTGCTCAAGGATGTGGTGGAGGAAGCCACCGCATCCGAAATCTCGGAGAAAGCAGCTGCCGCAGTAAGCAGAGCTAAGGGAATCCACAAGATTCGCTCCACAGAGCAATCATCAACAGAGGATTCCACGGCTGGATCCGAGTCGGAGGGAGAGTCCACCGTCCACAAGGTATCCAGGCCCCCAAGGTGGGAAACCGCCCAACGGAACTACAAAGGGGAGCGCTGCGCCAGCTGCAGAGGGGACCATGCCAGAGCAACCTGCAAGTGGAGAGATGCGACCTGCCGACGCTGCAACAGAAGGGGTCACATCGCCGAAGCTTGCAGAGCTGAGGAACCAGCCCCAGAGCCCTCCAGCCACCGTCCCCGCGAGAATCGGAAGGATTACCAGAGGTCATCCAAACGGTCCTCTGGCCCTTCCAGACGCAGAGACGACGAATTTCCCCGGAGCGGAGCGGTCCACCAGACGACCATCGCTCACACGACATCAGACAGTGCCACCAAGTTCCATGTGACCATCCACGTGGAAGGAGCACCCTGCAAAATGGAGGTAGACTCCGGCTCGGTCTACTCCATCATGGACTGGCAGCAGTTGAAGCGCCTGCAACCCAGCATCACCAAGCGAGAGCTGAAGCCACTACACTCCAAGCTCGTCGACTTCGGGGGAAACCCCATCGGAGTGCTAGGAAGAGCCAACATCCGGGTCACCTACAAGCAGTTCGAAGGCAAGCTCCCCATCACCGTCGTAAGGGACAGCCGACCGAACCTGCTAGGAGTGGAGTGGTTCAAGCCGCTGGGGCTCTCAATCGAAGGCATCAACCAAATTGGCAGGGACGAACTCGACTACCTCATCGAAGAGTTCAAGGAAGTCTTCGATGGTAAGCTGGGGAAATTTGTGGGGAGGCCAATCTCCTTCAATCTGGACAAGGGAATCACCCCAATTAGGCTCAAGCCCCGCCGAGTTCCGTTTGCCCTGCGGCCCAAAGTAGATGAGCAGCTGGATAAGCTGATCGCCCAGGGCGTCCTGGAACCGATCGATCATGCTTCATGGGAGACCCCCATTGTGACCCCACTGAAGCATGATGGGTCTGTGCGCATCTGCGCCGACTACCGTTGTACCATCAACAAGGCGTTGGCACAGAGCGCATACCCAGTCCCAGTGGTGCAACACCTGCTGCATTCCCTGGGATCTGGATCAATTTTTGCGAAACTGGACCTGGCCCAGGCTTACCAGCAACTGCCAGTGGACGAAAAAACGGCGGAGGCTCAAACAATTGTCATGCACAGGGGGGCATTCAAATGCAACCGGCTCCAATTTGGAGTCAGCGCTGCCCCCGGCATCTTCCAATCCATGATGGAACACCTCCTCCAGGGCGTTCCAGGGGTGGTGCCTTACTTCGACGATGTGCTCGTCTCCGGTGACTCAAGAGCTCAACTCCTTGAAAGGCTCAGGCTTGTCCTGCAGCGATTCAAGGCCAAGGGCTTGAGGGTCAGGCGGGACAAGTGCATCATAGGAGTACAGGAAGTCGAGTTCCTGGGCTACCTCATTGATAGCACAGGCATCCACCCCACCAAATCAAAGGTGGAAGCAATCCATGAAGCTCCAAGCCCAAAAAACAAAACGGAGCTTCAGGCATTCCTTGGGTTGCTCAACTTTTATGCAATCTTTCTAAAACAGAAAGCCACAGTTGCTGAGCCACTTCACCGCCTGCTGGGGAAATCGGCATCCTGGAAGTGGGGCCAGGAAGAGGAAGCGGCATTCCGAGCCATAAAGGGACTATTGACGTCCAAAAGCGTCCTCATCCAATACAGCGAGACGCTCCCCATCAAGCTGACCTGCGACGCGTCGCCATACGGGGTGGGGGCAGTCCTCAGCCACGAGCTGCCCAACGGCACGGAAGCCCCCATCGCCTACTTCTCGAAAACCATGTCCGGCGCAGAGCGGAACTACAGTCAGCTGGACAAAGAAGCCCTGGCCATCGTGGCAGGAGTGAAGCGCTTCCACGAATATCTCTATGGAAGACGCTTCACCATAGTCACCGATCACAAGCCACTCCTGGGACTCCTCGCAGGCGACCAACCCACCCCGACCTTCATGTCCCCGCGGATGACGAGATGGGCCATCTTCCTGGCCGGCTACTCCTATAGGCTTGTGCACCAGCCAGGCACAGCCATAGGAAACGCCGACGCACTCAGCAGATGCCCATCGAAGAACCCGGTGGAAGACCCAGCCCCCACGCTCCATCTATTCCACATAGATGACGACGCCAGCTGTCCAGTCTCCTCCGCAGATGTGGCCGCGCACACCCAGAGAGACCCCACCCTCCGCCAAGTAAGGTCCTGGATCCTCAGGGGGTGGCCATCGAAACAGACGGAAGAGAGGTTCAGCCCGTTCACCAGGAAACAGACGGAGCTGTCCACCATAAAGGGCTGTCTGCTATGGGGAGACAGGGTGCTGATCCCAAGCACTCTGCAACGGCGGACGCTAGAGACACTGCACAACGGGCACCCAGGCATCGTCCGCATGAAGGCCCTGGCGCGGAGTTACGTCTGGTGGCCCTCACTGGACAGAGACATTGAACAATGGATCTCCAGATGTGACCCGTGCCAAGAAGTCCGCCCAGCACCGCCACAATCCGAAGTCACGAACTGGGAGACCCCCAGCAACCCATGGTCGAGGGTCCACATCGACTTCGCGGGCCCGATGCAAGGGCGGCACCTCCTCATCGTGGTAGATGCCTTCTCCAAGTGGCTCGAGGTGGTACCCATGGCATCTACCACAACAGAAGCGACGATCCGAGCCCTGCGCCGCCTGTTTGCCACACACGGACTACCGGACGTGCTGGTCTCGGACAACGGCCCCCAGCTCACATCCCTGGCCATGGAGTCCTTCCTGGCAGGACTGGGCATCCGCCATGCCCTCTCCGCTCCGTACAGGCCGGCCGGAAACGGACAAGCGGAACGGATGGTCCGGCTCACAAAAGAAGCCCTCACCAAGATGGGCCCGGGAGACTGGCAAGAACGCATCGACAACTTCCTCCTCACCCAGCACATCACGCCGCATGCCACCACCCACAAGAGCCCGGCCGAACTCCTGATGGGCAGAAGGTTGAGGTCACCCTTGGACCGGCTGCACCCCCAATACAGCCCGGAAGTGACCGCAACCGCCAGCCGCCCGCTTCGCGCCTTCAGCAAAGGAAATTCAGTTTTCGCGCTGAATTTCAACGGCTCTCCTAAGTGGCTGAAGGGGAAGATTGCCAGCACAACCGGCCCCAAATCCTACACTGTCGAGTTGGAAGATGGACAGGTCGTGAGACGTCACATCGACCAACTCCGGAAAAGGTGGGGGGGAGCACACGAAAACCAGCCTGACGAGGTAGGCCTACAACACCCAGACGAGGTAGGCCTGCAACACCCCGGCGAGGTAGGCCTACAACACCCAGACGAGGTAGGCCTACCACACCCCTGCGAGGCAGAGCAACGCCATCCCGACGAGGTCGGCCCAGCACACTACCAGGCACTGTCACGTCGGCAGTGCAGCGAGGTAGACCGGGGCCAACCGCACGGGGGATGGCAACACCAACCCGACCAGGTGGGCACCCGGCACAGCAGGCCCAGGGACCCCCGACCCAGCCCGCAGGTAGACCGGGACCTGCCCAGAAGGGGAGCACCGCACCCCACCAGTGAAGGCAACCCACGGCAGCCCTACCAGGGAGACCTCAACGCAAGGCGAGTAGACCGGGGACCTTCGCAGATGGGCACACCACAGCACATGGGCGAGGGTGGCACACGACTCCCCGGCGAGGGGGACCCCCGCCCAACGCAAGAAACAACCCGGCAACAACAACCCAACCCAGACGACCCCAACCACCAACAGGCGGTAGACCAGGGACTAGGGGGAAGGGAAAGCCGACAACAACCCGGCCAGGGAGGCCTGCGCCACCCCGGCAGGGGAGACCTCCACCAGCCCGAGGAGGAAGCCCCACAACGACACCCCGACCAGGTCGACCACCACCAACCCGACGGGGAAGGCCAGCGCCAGCCCGGCAGAGGAGATCTGCGCCACCCCTGCAAGGTCGGACACCGCTACCCGAGCCAACACCACCCACAGCGAGCAGACCGGACCCAAGGGCACCGGCCCGAACCACCCTCCGGACCACAGCGAACCGGGCCGCAGCAGAACCGCAGCCACCGGGAGACCAAGGAAGAGCAAGTGACAGCCGGGGTCTTACCGAGACTCAGATGCTCTTCCCGGGTCGAGACCGAACAGCACCGCCGAGGCGAAAGATCCACAGGCCAGGAGGAAGACCACCAGAACCAGCCATCCAAGGTCTGCGGTCTGGCCGGAGGCGCTGAGGGTGACCCCGCACACTCGCCAGCCGAACTGAGCCCGGTTCCGGGGAAGGAGCCAGGAGCCACAGGAACCCCGTCCGTCCAGGGCGGGGACGCGGAAGAAATGAGACTGCGCAGGTCAAGTAGGGTGCCTAGGCGTCCTACGTACCTGCGGGACTACGTCACGCTTATTGACGAACTCTGAACGTTTTTTTTGGACTAGGGGGGAGGAGTGTTATGTCCTTATAAGGACATCCGCCCGGATTGGCTGCCAGCCACCCGGGCGGGAAAGTTTGAATCCCTGTCAGGGGGTGGTGCGTCTGCCGGAGCGAATATAAGGAGAGCTCCGGCAGCGCATGGCCGGTCTTGCTACTGTTTCTTGTACTCAATAAAAGTTACTAATGTAACGAGCTGGTCACGTCTTCCTTTCCTGCGCCGATCTAACACTAGTAATTCAGAAAACCTTAGTAGGTAGTACACCATTATTGTGTTTGATTTTTATGACATTTTGTACTCATATCATGACATTGTGTTAGATTAAGAATTCAATTATCATATGAATTTAGACTGGAAATTGGGAGCTTGGTAACAACTTTACAGGATAACGTATTTTATTACAAGATATAAACTTTCATGAATTACAGTTTAGGTTGCTAATCTTCCTGCAACTCAGTCTGATCAAATCTGAATTTTATTATTCATGTATAAGTTACATCTGAGCTTGACCAATAAAACATGTTTCTATGGGACAGGCTGAAAGAACTCCTGGCACGAATTTTTGCAGTTTTCACACTGCTTCCTGGTTCCTATAACAGAATAGCAGAGTTAGAAGGGACTTTGGGGATCATGTAGTCCACGGGTGTCAAACTCGTGGTATCATGTTGCCGTCACGTGATCTATTGTGATGTTTTTTCCCCTTCACGGAGCTGGGGTAGGCGTGGCTCGCATGTGTTGCATCTGGCCCACGGGCCACCAGTTTGACACCCCTGTAAATCTAGTTTAACCCCTTGCTCAAGCAGGAGACCCTATATTATTCCAGACAAATGGCTGTCCAATTGCTTCTTAAAAACCTCTGTTGATGGAGCAACCTACAACTTCCAAAGGCAATCCGTTCCACTGATTAATTGTTCTCACTGTCAAGACATTTCTCCTTAGTTCTAGGCTGGATCTCTCTTTGATAATTTTCCATCCGTTACTTCTTGTTCTGCCCTCAAGTGCTTTGGAGAATAGCACCTGAGAACCCCAAACCCCTTTCTCTGTGACAGCTCCTCAAATATTGGAAGACTGCTAATATGTCATCCGGGGTGGGCTTCAATAATTTTAGCAAGGGGTTCTCTGACCGGTTGCTGGGTGGGCATGGCCGTGGTGGGTGTGGCCTAATCGGCCTCCTGCAACATGGGGGGGCATTTTTGCCCTCCCCAGGTTCTGGAGGCTTTCATCGAGCCTCCGGGATGGCGAAAACGGCCTCCCCAGGCTCTGGAGGCCCTCTGGAGGCCTCCCGAACTTCCAGTAGGCCCATTTTTCACCTTCCCCGAGCCTCCGTGTGCACCCTGCATCCAAAATGGGCCACGTGGCGACTCCTGGGAGGGGAGGGGAGGGGAGGGGAGGGGTGGGGTGGGCAGGGCCAGCCAGGAATGGGATTTGGAGGTTCTCCAAACTGCACAGAATCTTAGCTAGAGGTTCTCCCGAACCCCTGCAAACCCCCAGTAGCCCACTCCTTATGTCATCCCTGGTCCGTCTCTTCATTAGATTAGTTGCCGCAACCATTCATTGTATGCCTTAGCCTACAGCTCCCTAATCATCTTTCTTGATACATTTCAAAGTGTATGGGGTGGGTGCAGTGGTGAAATCTAAAATTTGTTACTACCGGTTCTGTGGGCATGGCTTGGGCGGGGGGGTAATGTGACTGGGTGGGCATGGCCAATTTTTTTTTTTTTACTTTTAAAACCATTTTTTCTACAACCTCTTCGGTGAAGAGGTTGTAAAAAAATGCTTTCAAAAGGATCTGGCAATCCCAGCTGAGTTGCCTGATCGGCAGAGGCTTTTTTTCTTTTAAATGCCTCTGCCGATCAGGCAACTCAGCTTGGATCGTCAGAGGCATTTAAAAGAAAAAAAGCCTCTGCCGATCAGGCAACTCAGCTGGGATCCTCTGAGGCTTTTAAAAGCATTTTTTCTACAACCTCTGAAGAGGTTGTAGAAAAAATGCTTTTAAAAGCCTTTGAGGATCCCAGCTGAGCCACGCAATAATCAGAGGCTTTTTTTTTTACTTTTAAAAGCATTTTTTCAGCCATAGAGGTTGTAGAAAAAATGCTTTTAAAAGTTAAAAAAAAGCCTCTGATGATTGTGCGGCTCAGCTGGGTATGGGGTGGGGGCAGGGATTTTTGCTACCGGTTCTCCGAACCACCCGCCTCCATCGCTACTGGATCAGGTGATCCGGTCCGAACCAGGAGCATTTCACCCCTGGGTGGGTGGGTGTGTCTTAATTTCTTCTCTTCAAAATGCTGTGCTGTCAAGTTACATAGAGGTCCATTTTTATTTGTTCAATATTGCCCCCAAAATGTCTTGGAGATCCAACTGATCAGCTTGCTAATACAACTAATGAGGTGATGTGTGTGCATGTGTGTGATGTGATGTGAGGCAGAGATTTCTCAAGGATGTTCCTCTGGAGCTCTTTAAGCCTTCAAACTGGCTTAAACATTTCTTCTAATAACATTTCTACACACCCCCTCTTGAAAAGGCTATTTTAATGTCACATGCAAGTTTTAACCAGCTGTTTCCTCATAATGTACCGTGACTCAACGTTTTTGATGATGTTTAAGCTGTCATTCAAAGATCCCGGGGGCAGTGCTCAGGAGCCATAGACTGTTGCATTCTCCGCTGTGATGGCGGGAAGAGGGCTCTGACCTTGGAAGGAGACATCTGAGATTGTGTTTCTCCTGTAACCTTCCTACCAAAGCCCCGACAGGCTTTGTCCATGTCAAAAAGCATCAAAAGAACCCAGGAGTGTAACTAGGTGAAAGGAGGGACTTTGGATTTGAAGGATCAATATAAACTGCCATTGTTCTGTCCCCGTCTCACACACACACACACACACAAACAGTCAGCCAGGGGTTAAATAAAACTTGCAGACAATAAATTCCTTCGATAACAGGATTGGCAGCAACCCAGTAGCTGCTTGCCAAGAACTTTACTCACAGAGGGAGGTGTTCCTCCTCCGTCAGATAAACCAAAACAAATGCACAAAGCCACAGAATTGTCCAATCCAGTCCGTATTAAATCCAAGGCAGGCAGATAACGTAGTTTCAGAGATACAATGCGACTCGCTAGTTGTTTAGTTTTGTCCGTCACAGAGCCTGAATGGCCACCACACCCCCTTTTATCCCCTGTGGGGTGTGGTCCAGTGACTCAGCTTAATCTCTGGCACGCCTCCTTTTCTGCTGCGTGCGCTTGTCTCTCCGACGCTGGCGTGGATCCAGCCAAGACTTATCTCTGTCACTGTCCGACTGCGACTGCTCGGCGATACCTGGCTCCTGGCCAATCTCTTCTCCTTTGGCAGACACCTGAGGCATTGCCAGAGAGGAGGGTCCTGGAGAGGGAGGCCTGGCCAACTCCTCTCCTTCACTTTTGGAGCCTTCTCCCTCCAATAAGACGGGTTCAGGGGTCGGAGTCACAACAGCCATTTCTTTACGATGCCCCCCAAATCATATGGAAATGTAAAGCAGTTCACTAGGAAATTAAATTTTAAAAGGGGAAAAAAAACCCTTTAAAGACGGATGCGGTAAAATATTAGCTTTGGTGGCATATTCTACATTTTCTGTACAACCAGCCGCCCGGTTTGATTCTGCACATTGCCTTGCAGGAATTATATATCCGTGGACACTTAAATAATTAAATGATGCTCATTAAAGCAATTGAGAAATGCCAAAGAAAAAAGATTTTTTCAAAATCAGCTGTTTTCCAAAGTACCTGAAGGCCAGACAAGGAATAATGGATGGAAAATGATCAAGGAGAGATTCAACCTAGAAATAAGGATCAATTTTCTAACAGTGAGAGCAATCAACCAATGGAATAGCTTGCTTTCGGAAGTTGTGGGAGCTTCATCACTGGAAGCTTTCGAGAAGAGACTGGACTGCCATCTGTCAGAAATGGTGTAGGGTCTCCTGCTTAGGCGGAGGGGGGTGGTGGACTAGATGACCTACAAGGTCCCTTCCAACTCTATTATTCTGTAAAGAAAATGCTTATCTCCGCTTCATCTTAACTCCAATTTAATGCCTGGGTTCAAATGTGCAAAATGGACGTTGTACAGAAATGCTTGCTGACAGTGTGAAAATATGCTTCAGTTCTTGGGTAGATGCAATTTGCTGAAACTAATAATAATTTAAAAGTTTCTATTATTTTTAGGCTCAGAAAATGGCAACCATTAGGATGACTCTGAGCTTAGAATTTTAAAATAGGTTAGGTTTGGTTAGTATAGGTAGTCCTCGACTTAACAACAGTGCGTTTAGTGGCTGTTTGAAGTTATGACGACACTTATAAAGTGACTTATGACCGTTTTTTACACCTGCGACCACTGCAGCCTTCCCCATGGTCATGTGATCACAATTCACATGTTTGGCAAATGACTCGTATTTATGATGGCTGCAGTATCCCTTGGGGTCATGTGATCCCCTTCTGTGACCTTCTGACAAGCAAGTCAATGGGGAAGACAGATTCACTTAACAACCATGTTACTAACTGAAGAATTGCAGTAATACACTTAACAACTGGCTTGCTTATTAATGGTACCATGTTTTCCCAAAAATAAGACCCAGTCTTATATATTCTTTGATAGCCAAAATAAGCACCAGGGCTTATTTTCGGGGTAGGTCTTATTTTTTTGCGGCCACAACAGAGCAGCAGCTGAGGCAGGTGGGGTGGAGGATGAGACGAGGCGGTGGGGGAGGATGTAGGATGAAGCTTCTTCTCCTTGCTCCCTACCGCAACAGAGTAAGAGGCTGAGTGATGCACGGGTACCAAGGTACAAGGCAAATGGGGGGGGGGGTGCCATGGCCACTCACTCTGCTAGCATCAGGGCTCTGCAGACCAGGCAGCCAAGGATACTGTTGGGGCTTCGTCCTCCACCCCCCACACCACCTCACTTCATCCTCCATCACCCCCACCTCACTTCGTGGCCACAGCACCCACCCAGTGGTGGGATTCAAGTAATTTAACAACTGGTTCTCTGCCCTAATGATTTCTTCCAACAACCAGTTTGCAAACTGCTCAGAAAGTTATAAAAACCGGTTCTCCCAAAGTGGTGCGAACTGGCTGAATCCCACCACTGCACCCACCCCACCTGCCTCATGTCAGCAGCAACCAGACAAAATGGGTGGCCGGCCAGCTGCACAGGCTCTTAAGTAGGGCTTACTTTAGGGGTACGGCTTATATTTGGTGCAGGCGTGAAAATTGGGCTAGGGCTTATTTTTGGGGTAGGTCCTATTTTCGGAGAAACATGGTAGTTGTGATCCCAGTTGTGGTCATAAATTGAGGATTACCTGTATTGTCTTTTCTTGTGAATGCCAGGATTGCCATGATCGGCAATGTTTTCTTAGGGGAAAAGATTATATTTTGTACATGCTCAGAAATACTCTTGTTCTTCTTGCTACATTTCCACTTTTAAACAATTCTCCAAGATCAAATGTCTGAAGTTACATATCCCTCTTGGTTTCCCTGCCTTTTTCTAACACAATTCTTTGCTGGGTGGAAATACTAAGACATGAAAAAAGAGGAAGCCCATAGGAGGGGGAATCACCATCACGTTCAAATGCTGATAAATTTTCACAGAATCACAGGGTGGAAGGGAACTTGGAGGTCTCGTCCAATCCCTTGCCCAGGGCAGGAGTTCTTTTTCTATCCCAGACAAATGGCTGTCCAATCTTTTCTTGGAAACCTCCAGCAATGGAGCACTCAGGATTCCGGGAGGCAAGCAGTTCCATTGATTAATTGTTCTCACTGTCAGGAAATTCCTCTAACTATTTCCTCCCGTGATTCGGTGCAAATATACAGAATCATCGTTCTCAATCAGTTGGTGGTTCAGGCAGCTTTTAATTAGGGAAAGCACAAATCAAGAGCACATTTGAAAGAAATTAAAATCTGTTTTACTTTACATTACTGAGAAGGAAAACAACAACAGAAATGAAGGCAACATTATTCAGCCTACTATATCTGTCCTGATTTTGAAAAGGAGCTTTTATATCTTTTTTTTTTTTTGTACTGTGCTGTGCTGTGCTCAATCTTTTAAAATATATCTGTGATGGTAAATGGGGAGAGAAGCAGCAGGTCAGAAAGTATTTAAAAGAGAATTGTTGAGAATTGTATTTATTTCCCACCCAAAAAAGAGGGTGGAAATCTGGGTGCGTCTTATACTCCAAATGTAGCCCCGCCCAGCTTCTCAAACAGAGGTTTCAGAGGCTGAAAAAAAGCATCAGAAAGGAAGCTTCAAAAAAGAAGCCCCCAAAGAGAGCTTCAGAGGCTTTTTTTCTGAAGCTCTGTTTCGGAGGCTTTCAGAGGCAGAAAAAAAAGCCAAAAAAAGCAAGGCACAGAGCTCACAACCAAGGAACCCATTGCTAAAAATCATCTCTGGGAACAGCTGATTGGGGGTATTCTGGGAGGCCGATCCACCTGCCAATCAGCTTTTTTCTTATTTTCCTCCCCTAAAACTAAGGTGCGTCTTATACTCCGGTGCGTCTTATACTCCGAAAAATACAGTACTTGCCTCCCACTTGGGAGGTTGAGAGTTCAATCCTAGGTAGCAGCAAATGTTTCTCAGGGTGCAAAGAAAAAATATCTGCTGCGAACTCCGCATGGTGTCAGGAAGGGCATCCAGCCAGTAAATGCTCAGCTCTATCCAGTCGCCCCACTCCACCCCGAATCAAGGGATTAAAATAAAAAGGGAGTTAGATTAACATAGAAGAATGTTATTAAATGCTTGGGAAGTAGTCATATTAACTGTATTTAACAGACAGGATAAAAATGAAGAAAGTGATATTTGGGCCATTTTAGTGTAGAAAACAGGCAAATGAGAGGCATCAAGATTAAGGTGTACAGAATTCTGCATGGGATGAATAAAATGGACAAGAAGAAATTATTTTTTCCTATTAGAAACAAAGAATATAGAACGAAACTGACACCCTGAAAAACCAGGGCAGACAAAAGGAAATATGTTTTTACACAACACATACAGGTAATCGTCGATTTATGACTACAATTGGGACCAGAATTTTCATTGCTAAGCAAGATGGTTGTTAAATGAATCACACCTGACTTTACAACCATTTTGGCCACAATTGTTAAAGCAATTTGTTAAGATTGTAGCAATAGCAATGGCATTTAGATTTATATACCTCTCCATAGTGCTTTATGCCAGCCTCTTGCTCCCAACAATCTGGGTCCTCATTTTACCGACCTCTGAAGGATGGAAGGCCTGGTCAACCTTGAGCCTGTCAGGATCAAACTCCAGGCTGTGGGCAGAGTTAGCCTGCAATACTGCACTTTAACCACTGAGCCACCAGGGCTTAAGATTGTTAAGATTGTAACAATCTTAAGATTGTTAAGGTTGTAACCTTACCACCCAGTTACCCTGTGGTAAGATGGGCAGCCAATGAATTTTACAAATAAATAAACTACCACTGCAGTTGTTAAATGAATAATACAGTTGTTAAGTCAATCTGGCTTCTCCTATTGATTTTGCTTGTCAGAAGTCAGCTGGGAAAGTCGCAAATGGCGATCACTTGATCCCAGGATATTGCAGCCATTGTAAATATATGCTGGTTGCTAAGCACCTGAATGTTGATCACATGACTGTGGAGATGCCGTAATGGCCATAGGTGCAAGGATCAATTGTAAGTCACTTTTTTCAGTGTCATTGTAATGTGGAATGGTCGCTAAATGAATGGTTGTAAGTCAAGGACTGCCTGCAATTAAATTTTGAAATTCCGTACCAGGTTGGCTGGTTTTAAAAAAGGATTGGAGTGTGTCATGGAAATCCTGGGGATCAATGGTTATTGACGGCATTGTGACTACCCGTGAAGGCTATCTGCTGGGCTTCATTGAGCAGTTGGTGGATTACTGTGAGATCAGATGGCTGGACTAGATGGGCCAGAGGTCCAGTAGGGCACTTGTTCTGACCTAGGCTTCCTTAGAAAGTATACGGCAGAAACGTAGTCCTTAATTCATACGGCTGTGAATTATTGTCATTCCCAGTCCGAAAGGCCTCTCAAACAGTCTTTAAGGTGAGTGTTTACAAACACTCACCTTATCTCCCTTGGAATGCTGCCAAAGAACTAATTGCCACATGCAATGCAAGGCCAAACTTAGCACAGAGTCAAACAGAACTTTTTCAGAGCTTTTACCGACCAGATGAACAAATTGCTTCCTGCAAAAGTTCACGTCCCGTTTGCTTCTCTTTTATGTCTTAAGGGAGGGGCCAATCATCTCCAAGCCTTACTCCCAAGTCGACCCTGTTTTCTTAATTGTTCCTGTCTTCTGGCAGCTCTGCGCATGCGCACACTGGGAATAGGCTGACGCTGTTCTTCTGCCTCACTGATGTCAGACTCAGGAGACTCCGGAGGCAACAAAGAACTACCAGATGGCCTTGGCCCCCTCTCTGCCTCCGACTCAGAGCCCTTGTCTGAACCTTTCCCAGACTCCAGGACTGGCCCACGTTCCTCCCCAACCTCCTCACTGTCCAAATCTGCTGCCAGCTCTGGTGGCCGCTGGTGGGCCACAACAGCACTGCTTATTTTGTACATTTTGATGTCCTCAAGTCAAGTTCAATACCTGAAGATTACAGAGCATGTTTATTTTGTTTTCTTGGCAATAGTGCTAAATAGTTCCCTTCTTCCAGATTTTTTTTTTTTTTTTTTTTTTTTTTTTTTTGCTTGCAGTCAAACCAACTTCCTCAGATTTTCTCGTGGTCTCCTATCCAGTTTTCGCCACATCCAATTCTGCTTAGACTCTGTGAGGGAGATGGGCAGTTTCTAAATTTGATAAACAAATAAGTAAATGTTCCCGAGTGAACCCCCCTGCCATATTAATTGTATTCAAATAAATTACTTTTAATTACACAATATAAGTAACATTAGTTTTTTCTTGGTCTGATCCAGTTTCTTCCCTCTTTCTACATATTTTTTGGATATGGCCTTTGGCCTGTCACTCAAAAAGCTAATACATTCCTCATTCCCCTCCTTTAAAAAAAATTCCATTCTATTGACAGAACCATTAAAATATTTTAAAATATAAGCATAACTTTGGTGTAAAAATTGATTTTAAGTATTGGATTAACAATAATTACCCTGCAGGAATCCTTAAATCCATTTTGTTTTTTTATTGATTTCAGTAAAAAAAAAATTCCCAATCAAATACAAACATTAAAGTGTTAAAGGAAACAAAGACGGTATTTCCTAAACATTTCTCATAATGACAAAACAGTTTTTCTGAGTCCATCTGCTGATCACTGCTTTTCTGTCAAGCCATCTGGCAGATTGTCAGAAGGCGTGGAGGTCTGCTAGTGTAGAAGCTACCGTACTTAATGCCATCATACTTATCCAATTTCCTAAATATTATTTAGGCAAATACAACATATTGTCTCTAAAATGTTAGATTCATAGTGAAAATTCTTTGTTTAGCACCAAAGTTTAAGCACACAACTTTCACCTTATAGAACAATATTTTCAAACTTAGCAAATTTAAGAAGCGTAGACTTCAACTCTCAGAATTCTCCAACCAGTTCCCCACACTTAAACTTGCCAGGTTTTTTTTAAAAAAAATGGTTTATAGAAGCTGAATGTTGAATTTTATCTAATGCTGCAATTTCTAACTGGTGTACATTTGAATTGGAATTAAAGTTGAATTACACTTAAATCCATGAAATATAAGCCTCCATTAATAAGTTATTCTGGATATATCTATCAGTGCCTGGTTCTGTGTGTCAAACCCTCTAAAGTTTATAATACTACGCAACAACTTATTTCATTTTAATTTATCTTTGTTCTATCTACAAGCGTTGCCTTGGTTATTGTCAGGTTTCAACACCCCGCCAGGAATTAATCATTTGGACAAGCTCCCACAAAACCGAAGAAATTCAGATAAGTTAAAATTTATGGAGAAGTCTGTTCTGTAGGCTGGAAAGGAGAAGGGTACGTAAATTAAAAACCCTATGTGTAGAAACAGTCTACAAACAGTCTCTTACCTTTTTTCCTCTAACCTCTACCGACAGATTTCTTGGTTTCTCTTTGACTTTCTGTTGTTTTTACAATTGTCAGATTTGTTATCATCTTCAGGGTTTTTTTTTTCCTGATTGTGGGAGAACTCCCACTGATAGTTTCCATTATTATTAAATCATCTGTCTCTACGGGAAGGTTCTGCAGTGGCATTCATCAAGTAATGAAAGGCTGTTTTTGAGACCATAAAATTCATTTTCATCTCAAGTTTGACTCCTGGTGATTTAATAGACAGGTGTGTGTAGCTTTCATGACAACAATGTGGAAGTGGCTTGCCATCATCTTCTTCTGGTGGTGTATTGACTTAACAGGCTAGGTCTCCCATACAATTACCAACAAGCCCCAATCCTGCTTAGCTTCAGGATCCAGACATTTCCATTGCTTTTATAATCAAGATATTTTTGCATAACCAGGTATATTCAGTCTCCATGGCAACTGAATAGGGGGATCAGAAGAGCAAAATACCACTGGCTATTTCTAGAAGTGGCACCCTGGATTTTGAAGCCCTATCGATTCTGAATTGTGTATATGTGTGGGTGTGTGATTTTTGGGTGAGCATTAATTTTCTGTCCACACATTTCCATATGGTAATGAGACGTTTCAGCCTAAACTTTGTTTGATAACCTCACAGGATATCAAACAGAGTCTTGGGTTTAAATATAGGACATAGAACATAGAATTATAGGGCTGGAGGAGACCCTGGAGGTTTTCTAGTCCAATCCCCTTTTTAAGGCAGGAGAACTTATAGTATCTCAGTCAAATGGTTGTCCTATCTATTTTTGAAAATCTCCAGTGATGGAGCATCCACAATCTCAAGGGGCAAGTATTCCACTCATTAATTTTCAGAAAATTTATCCTTACTTCTAGGCTGGAACAAGCTTCCACCCATTACTTCTTGTCCTGCCCTCTGGTGCTTTGGAGAATAAGTCAATGCCCTCTTCTCTGTGACAGCACCTCAAGTATTGGAAGACAGTTATAATATCCCCTCAATCCTTCTCTTCATTAGGCTCCCTTGATCACACCTAGCTCCCTCAACCATTCATCATATGATTTAGCCTTCAGACCAGTGATAGGTTTCAAAATTTTTTACTACCGGTTCTGTGGGTGTGGCTTAGTGGGCGTGGCATGGCTTGGTGGGCGTGGCTTGGTGGGCGTGGCAGGCGAAGGAGACTGTAAAATCTCCATTCCCACCCCACTCCAGGGGAAGAATACTGTAAAATCTCCATTCCGTCCCCAATCCAGGGGAAGGTTACTGCAAAAGAGTTGCAGTTGCAGGAAGAGTTGGGGGTGGGAGGCACCGTGTTGCGGTGGTTCTCCTCCTTTCTCTCCGACCGGTCGCAGTTTGTGTTGGCAGGGGGGCAGAGGTCGACCTCGAGGCCTCTCATTTGTGGAGTGCCGCAGGGATCGGTCCTCTCGCCCCTTCTGTTCAACATTTATGTGAAGCTGCTGGGCGAGATCATCCGTGGCTTTGGGGTGAGATACCACCAGTACGCTGATGACACCCAGCTGTACATCTCCACCCCAGGCCACCCCAACGATGCCCTTGAAGTGATGTCCCAGTGCCTGGAGGCTGTACGGGTCTGGATGGGGAGGAACAGGCTCAAGCTCAACCCTTCCAAGACTGAGTGGCTGTGGCTCCCGGCATCCCGATATAGTCAGTTGACTCCATCACTGACTATTGGGGGCGAGTCATTGGCCCCCACAGAGAGGGCTCACAATCTGGGAGTCCTCCTGGATACGCAGCTGTCCTTGGAGGAACATCTGACGGGTGTAACCAGGGGGACCTTTTGTCAGGTTCGCCTGATTCGCCAGTTGCGGCCCTTTCTTGATCGGGATTCCCTGTGCACAGTCACTCACGCCCTCGTCACCTCTCGCCTTGACTACTGCAACGCTCTCTACATGGGGCTCCCCTTGAGGAGCACCCGGAGGCTCCAGCTGGTCCAGAACGCAGCAGCGCGGGTAGTGACGGGAGCAGCATGGTGCTCCCATGTAACACCGCTCCTGCGCGAGCTGCACTGGCTCCCGGTGGTCTTCCGGGTGCGCTTCAAGGTGCTGGTTATCACCTTCAAAGCGCTCCATGGCATAGGGCCTAGCTATCTTCGAGACCGCCTGCTGCTACTGACGACCTCCCATCGACCCGTGCGCTCCCACAGAGAGGGCCTCCTCAGGGTGCCATCAGCCAGACAGTGTAGGCTGGTGACCCCCAGGGGGAGAGCCTTCTCTGTGGGGGCACCTACCCTCTGGAATCAGCTCCCCCCAGAGATAAGGAGAATCCAGGACCTCAGTGCCTTCCATCGTGCCCTTAAAACCCATTTATTTAAACAAGCCGGGCTGGCTTAAGATGAAATTTTTAACTGTTTTAAATGTTTTAAACGTTTTAATTGGTAATGAGTTTTAATTGGGCCAAATTTATATATCTTTTAATTGTTTTTTAATATTTGTCTTGCATGTCTTTTTAATTCTGGCTGTACACCGCCCTGAGTCCTCAGGGAGAAGGGCGGTATAGAAATTCAATAATAAATAATAAATAAATAAATAATAAAATCCCCATTTCCTCCCGATCAGATGGAACTTGGGAGGCAGAGAATAGATGTGGGCGGGGCCAGTCAAAATTTTTACTACCAGTTCTCCAAACTACTCAAAATTTCCACTACCGGTTCTCCAGAACTGGTCAGAACCTGCTGAAACCCATCTCTGTTTCAGACAAAATCATTTTTGTTGCTCTTCTCTGCATTCTTTCTAGGGTTTCAGTGTTTTGTTTTGTTTTATTGTGTTAACCAGAACTGGACGTAATATTCCAAGTGTGGTGTCTTGCTTCAAATAAGTTCCCCCTCCCAAGACTGGATTCCAAGGAGCCCAATTTTCAATATCCAGGGTTAATTTTGGATTCCACAGAAGATCCTCTAAGCAAATCCACCCTTTATTCTGGTGATCTCAATTGTTTCTGGATGGCCATGCAGGCTGACAGCCCAGCTGCAAATCATCCTACATTTTTTGCAGCTCTAGGCTGGTTGTGCTGAGGATCAATCAATGGTCCAGGCTAGCATTTTTATCTGTGATCACACCTTTTTTTCTTTTCCCCAGAGGCATCTTCTCAACAATGTGCTTGATCAGTTGCCCTATGAAGCATTTGAGTCAAAAAAACCAGAGGAAAAGGTTTATATTAAAACCAAGATCAACCCCGATCACCGGGTGGAAGCGAAGGGGGCGTGTCTTGTGTGTGGCAGGCCAGTTTCTCTGGAAGATGGCCAGCCTGGTTGCTTAGCAACAGCAGGATTGATTAAAAAGATGGAGCCAGCATTCTGGGACATTTCAAAAGAAGCCAGGGAGGGTGGGTGGGTGGTAGGGAGAGCCACTGTTTGCCTTGGTTCATTTGTAAGGGGGAGAATGCGGTCATTTTTATGGGTGCAAATTCCAAACCCCATTCCTTGCTCTAACACATATCAAATATCTTTGACTACAGATCACCACCAATTGACATCCTTCTTTTTAAATTTGGATTTTTGGATTTGCAACCCTCCCCAAGATCCCTGGTTAGTTTGACGTAAGCTAGTTTGGTAAAATTATCAGTGGTCCTTATTTAGCGACTCCCCAATTTAGTTACCATTCAGTTACCACAGTGATTTATTTTATTTTATTTATTTGATTTGATTTTTATACCGCCCTTCTCCAGCAGGATTCAGGGCGGTGAACAGCCGAGATAAAACATAACATATAAAATTTAAAAGCAGTTTAAAATGAGGGGAAAAGTGATGAGGAGAGGAAAAAATTTTGCAACCAGTCCTGAGATTAACAATCTTCAGAGGCCTGTAAATCAAAGGAACGCAAAAAGTAAGATGATAACCACAGTTGTGGTTTCACTTAGCACCCGCTTTGCTTAATGACCGAGTTGCTGGTCCCAATTGTGGTTACTAAATGAAGACTGCTTGTAAAGGAGCCACTCATCCAAATTGATAGCAAAGGGACTGGATCGAACCCAGTAAAATAAATCAATGCATATTCAACAATGTTTTTCCTTTACTCTTGGTCCCTAGCATGTCTGGCTCAGAGGTAGAATGCTTTTGTACATGGAAGTTCCATTTCCCTGTAATGAATGACCAAGGGGTATCCCAGGCACCTAAAACTATAAATCAGTCTGAGAAATTATTCCACATACAAGATCTTCCCAGCAATTTAATAACTCAGAAGTCAGGAGGTGTTGCCACACAGAATCTTGTTTTCTTTACAATTTTCTTCAGAAATTTGTAGACAGGTCTGGCTGACAAAGGATTAGCACCATCTAGTGACACAGAGTAGAATAAATCAGGAGGAGTCTAGTAGCATCTTTTTTTCAACTGACAAATGTTATTAAAAGGCAGAAGCTTTTAACATAGAATAACAGGGTTGGATGGACTTGGAGGTCCCTGCTCAAGATGGAGACCCTATACTATACCCAACAAATGGTGTCCAATCTGTTCTTAAAAACCTCCAGTGTTGAAGCACTCATAACTTCTGGAGGCAAACCGTTCCACTGATTACCGTATTTTTCAGAGTATAAGATGCACATACCCCCCCACAAATGGGCTGTGACAAACGGGCCGTGGTGGCGAACGGGCCATAGCGAACGGACCAGATGAATGCCAGATGGATGCTGGAAGACAGAGGCAGATTATTGTTTTCCTTGTTTTCCTCCCCAAAAGCTATGTGCGTCTTATAGTCCAGAGCATCTTATAGTCTGAAAAATATGGTAATTGTTCTCACTGTCAGGAAATTTCTCCTTAATTCTAGGTTGGATCTTTCACTAATGATCTTCCACCTGCTTTCATAAGCTGCTTTTTAATAAAATTTGTTAGCTGGACAAGGTGCTTCCAGACTTCTTCTGATTTTATGTCACTATAAACCTGTGATGGCGAACCTATGGCACAGGTGCCACAGGTGGCACATGGAGTCATATTGGTGGGCACGCGAGTGTTGCCCTAGCTCAGCTCCAGCGCACATGCGCGTACCAGCCAATTGATTTTCAGGCTTTCCGGTCCCACTGGAAGTCGGGAAACTGGCTGTTTCCAGCCTCCAGAAGGTCTCCAGGGGAATGGGGAAGGCTGTTTTTTCCCTCCCCAGGCTCCTAGAAAGCCTCTGGAGCCTGGGGAGGGGGAAAAGTGGGCCTACCGTGCCCACTGTGCCATTGTGTGCCAAAAGCAGTGGGAAGTGTGGGGAGGTCATGTGTGCATGCACAAGAGGGCGGGGCACATTGAATTATGGATGTGGGCACATGTACCCGCAACCCCCCATGCTCTCCCCGCTTTTGGCACGCGACGGCAAAAGGTTAGCCATCACTGCTATAAACCAATGTTTCTCAACCCTGGCAACTTTAAGATGTGTGGGTTTCAACCCTCAGAATTCCCCAGCCAACAGGGAACCAACTCTCCTCCTACAATTTATTTATTTATTTATTAGTCCAATTTATATGCCGTCTTTCTCCGTAGACTCAGGGTGGCTTACAATGCATTATAGCAATAGCCTGATTGTCTACTGATTGGGTAAACCTGGGTCTATTTTGCTTTTCAAATCACCTAAGGATAGGTAGCAAAGTTCAAAAGAGATTTTTCATTTTGGTGAGATTTTTCTTAAATCCTTGTTTGAGGATTTACTCAAACAATATATTTGAGTAAACCTCTGTCATGGAAAATGCAAGGCTGAGGTCAACCCTGATGAAGTTACAAAGGATTTCTTCCATTGCCAATTCAGCCTAAAATACAATGTTTTCCTGTGCCCCAGGAGCTGCTGATATAGTTCTATAGAGGAATTATTAAATCTGTTAGTTGTACTTCTATAATTGTGTGGTTTGGTATCGCAACCAAACAAAACAGGTACAGACTTCCAACAGATAGTTAGGACTGCAGAAACACAATTGCAACCAGTCTGCCTTCCATTGAGGGCCTGTATACTGCTTGAGCCAGAAAGAAGGTTGAGAAAATATCCATAGACCCCTCACATCCTGGACCCAAACTGTTTCAACTCCTCCCCTCAGGACACTGCTATAGGGCATTATAGGCCAAAACAACTAGACACAACTTTGCCCCCATGCCATCACTCTGCTGAACACCTACCAGTAATTCCTACAGCACTGTTTTATGCCTAAGTTATTATCCTTCTCATCTTTCCTATTACCTACTCCTATTGATATCTTATGAGTAAGGTGACCAGATTTTAACATTGGTAAAGAGGGACATTGTGGGCGTGGCTAGCTGGTCATGTGACTGGGTGGGCGTGGCTAGCTGGTCATGTGACTGGGTGGGTGTGGCTAGCTGGTCATGTGACCGGGTGGCCATGGCTATGCGTATAGGGTAAGGTGAACAGATTTTAACATTGGTAAGAAGGACACCATTGTGGGCGTGACTTATTGTGTGGGCGTGGCTTGGAGGCCATGTGACTGGGTGGGCATGGCTAGCTGGTCATGTGACCGGGTGGCCATGGCTATGTGTATAGGGACTACTCAGAGGGCTGAAAAGTCATTTCTGACAGGTCCTCACACTTTTGACTGGTCCTCACACTTATGACCATCCTCACATTTATGCCCGTGCAGTATTCTTAACAACCATGTCACTCATTTCACAACTGCTTCTCTTCACCATGGTGACAAGATAGGGCAAAAACGTAAAATGTGAGGACAGTCGTAAGTTCGAGGACTGGTCAAAAGTGCGAGGACCAGTCAAAAATAACTTTTTCAGCCCTCTGAGTAGTCCATATGCATTAAAGGATACAGCAATAGAGAGGGATGAAGGAATGGAAATTAGAGTAGGAGTGAGGGTAAGAGAGGGAGGAAGAGAGGAGGAGAAGGAGAAAGGAAGAGGAAGTAGGGAGGAGAAGAAGAGGGTGGGGGAAGAGAAAGTAAGAAGGAAAGAAAAGACAGAGGTGGTAGGTTTGAAGAGAAAGATTGCTGTACAATAAAAAAGATGAAAGGGAAGAAAGCCAACCCCAAACAAATATAAAGATATTAAGATAAAGAATGAATTGTTAAACTTTAAAGAATAAAAGAGAACAAATATGAATAAATAGCAATAATTAGAAACACACATACATACAATATATTTTCTTTGAACAGAATATTTGGCTGGTTCACAAATTTAAACAGTGTTTAGTCATTTCAATTAAATTTACAATTTCTATATTTCCTTTTTGCCATATTTATTCCTCATCTATTTTTTTAAAAAAACAATTTTACCCTTCATCCTCATCTCTAATCTTAATCAAATTCAATTTTTCCCTTCTATTCTATATTATACCCCTTCCCATTGTCATCTATTTTTATATCCATCCTCACATTGGTTAATTATGTAATTATGTAATACAGTTGTTTAATACAAATTCAACATTTTAATATAAATCAATTAGTTATATAACTATCTTTTTTGTATATTAATCAATATGAACATGAATATTCCAATTATTTCCATGCAATCCAATTTCTTACAAATCAATTAATTATATTTACCAATAATAATAAACCAAATAATTTCCCCCATATATTCCTCCAAACCACAACTTAACCATTTCTGCTTTCAACACAATATACAATTATTAATAGTATCTCAATTATTACAATTCCCTAGTTAAATAGAGCTTTTTTTCTTTTGTGTTTTAAAATCTTGAACTCTCCTCTTTTGCCCAAAATTTCCCATTGTTTGCAGTTTTGTACCTACCTTTTTTGGTGAGGAAAAAGAAAAAGAAAAAGAAAGAAATCTCTCTCTGCCTCATTTTGTCATGTTGCAGGTTTAGTTTCGCTTTCGCCTTTGTTTTCAGTATAGCTAGGGGGGGAAAATCTGCTCCAGGAACTTTTTGCAGCTTTTTGCAGCTAATTAACCTAGCGGAAGCTGTTAACAGGGGCTGTTTTTTCTATTTTTGCAGGCATGGGTCTATTCATTTTTTTTTTTAACACTGATCAGCTGTAGGTCGGCCCTTTGAAGCCCCGCGGCAAGAGTTTAAAGAGTTTTTTTTCCCTCTAGCCATCAGCGGGGATTCAGGAGGCAGAATGAAAAATCGGGACTTTTTTAAAACGCCGCGGGACGCGGGACAAATTGCTCAAAAGCGGGACTGTCCCGCCAAAAGCGGGACGTCTGGTCACCTTACTTATGAGTATCACTTCGTTGGCTGTATCTTATGATTTATGATTGTATCTTGGGATTATGATTTACGATTTATCACTTTGTTGTTTGTATGCACACTGAGAGTTTATGCACCGGAGACAAAATCTTTGTCTGTTCAATCACACTTGGCCAATAAAGACTTGGCCAATTTACTTCTTCACATTTTCTTTAGGATTAATAAGAATATAATGGAAGCATTCTGAGGAAGAAAATTGTTGAAGGAACATTTCCGTCTCTGTGGATCACGGCTGACATCAAGAAAACTTTATCTTCTGTTAGCATCTCTGAGTCTTTTTAAGCTCGGCAACTTTTGAGTCTCACAGTATTGTTCTTTAGGCAAGATAAGGCAGTAATTCTAGGGGTGAGATTTCTTTAGAAATGGAAGTCCAATAAATATTTGTTTATACTTTAATCATCAATCTTGGGTGGTGTTCATCCTTGTCAAAACCTTTGGGTGAGAATTCTCAATTCAGCCATACACGCACACAAAAGGAAATGAAACTTGATCTAGTTGCTGAGCCAATTAAATGGGAGTAACTTCTCCCACCGCTAAAACAGTTTTATTCTGTACATTTATTCTGATTCCAGGAGGTGATAATCATATCTCCTTTCAAACCATTCATTATCAAGAACATTCCAGAACAGAACAGAACATTCCAGAACATTCCAGAACATTCCAGAACAGAACAGAACAGAATAGAATAGAATAGAATAGAATAGAATAGAATAGAATAGAATAGAATAGAATAACAGAGTTGGAAGGGACCTTGGAGGTCTTCTAGTCCAACCCTCTGCTTAGGCAGGAAACCCTACACCACTTCAGGCAAATGGCTATCTAATCTCTTCTTAAAAACTTCAGTTTGCTTCAGTTTGTCTTGGTTTTTATTTATTTTTTATTTTATATTCTGTGTTTATATTACCGTAAAGAACTCAAGGCAGCAAAATACTTAATTCTTCTTCCTCTTCCTATTTCTCGACAACAACAACCCTGTGAGGTAGGTTGGGCTGAGAAAGAGTGAGTGGCCTAGCATCACCCCGCTGGCTTTCATGCCAAAGTTGGGACTAGAACTCATAGCCCCCTGGTTTCTAGTCCTTAATTATTAAATGAATTCCATGGTCTGGCTTTCTTTCTAGACTCCTGATCTGGGATAACCATGGAGGATAATCAAGATAGCTCCATCTGTTTTTATGTGCATCAACCACACCATTTTTTAAAAAAATTTCTGACCAGATCCTGTGGACAGCTTTCTCCCAATCATCTTTATTGTCCTTCCCTGATGCTATTTGTGCATCCGAAGCCTTTTAAAATTATAGTGTTCAGAATTGGACATCACCCTTGTCTTGAGGACTAATCACTGTGAAATAAAATGCAATGATTAGTTCCTGAGATTGGGAGCCTTTTTTCAGTTGACACAGCCTAAGATGGCTTTTGTTTTTATGCCAACTGCATTTCACAGTTGATTCACATTTTGTTGGCAACCAAGAATCATTCCAAGATCGTTTCTCTCCAAACCAGTTTTCCTCACCCAATGTCTTTTGTAAGTTTTGAAGAGCTGGATGTCCTCCAGGCCTTGAGAGTCAGTAAGTCTCTGTTTGTTTTTTAGGGGGGTTATCTTGAGTGGGTATTACAGAGTTACACTGTCATTCTTTCCTTATTAATATTTAGTATTCCTCTAGTATTTAAAGCACCAGACTACAAACCAGGAGACTAGGAGTTCTAGTCCCAATTTAGACATGAAGGCTGGTTGGGTGACTTTGGGCCAATCGCCAAGAGACTGTGAGTTCTGGTCCCACCTTAGGCATGAAAGCTGGTTGGGTGACTTTGGACCAGTCACTCACTCTCAGTCCATCCCACCCCACAGGACTGTCGTTGTGGGGAAAATAGGAGGAGGAAAGATTTCTAGATATATTCACTGACTTGAATTATTTATAAAAATAATGAAGGCAAGATATCAGTGCATACCCACATATATTGTGGGTTGTTAGCTGTCTGGAGTTGTGTTTGCCAGATAAGCAGTCAGATAAATCGATTAAATAAACAGATAGCCTGCACATTTTTGTTTCTGTTTCCCAGTGGAAGAACTTTGTACTTGATAAGTTTCATTCCGGGTACATGGATCAATCTGATCCTAGGGCCAAGCAAGCAAGACCTTTCTTTGATACATATATTTTAGAAGAATCTGCATTGTCTCCCCGGAGTCTCCATCTAAAGCAGGGGGGTTCCAACCTTGACAACTTTAAGATTTGTGGACTTCAACTCCCAGAATTCCCACAATACTGGCTAGGGAATTCTGGGAGGTCATTTCATTTTCATTTTTTTCATTTATTGGATTTGTATACCGCCCTACTCCCAAAGGACTCAGGGCAGTGAACAGCCACAAAATAAAACACATAAATACAAAATTTAAAAACAGAATAAAACCGAATTAAACAATTTGGCCGAGACAAATTTAAAACACCCAATAATTTAAAAAACAAATTAAAATTTACATTTTAAAGGGGAAAGATTTAGGCCAGGCCGGCTTGATGGAATAAAAAAGTCTTGAGAGCGCAACGGAAGGTGCACAGATCCAGGATCCTCCGTATCTCCGGGGGGGGAGCTCATTCCAGATAGTAGGTGCCCCCACAGAGAAGGCTCTCCCCCTGGGGGCTGCCAGTCGACATTGTTTGGCCGATGGCACCTGGAGGAGCCCCTCCCTATGAGAGCATACCGGCCGGTGGGAGGCTATTGGTGGTAGCAGGAGGTCCCGTAAATAACCAGGTCCTGAGCCATGGAGCGCTCTAAAGGTGATAACCAAAACCTTGAAGCGCACCCAGAAGGCGACCGGGAGCCAGTGCAGCTTGCGCAGGAGAGGTGTTACATGGGAATGCCACGTCGCTCCCATAACCACCCGCGCGGCCGCACTCTGCGCCAGTTGGAGCCTCCAAGTGCTCTTCAAGGGGAACCCCATGTAGAGAGCGTTGCAATAGTCCAGGTGGGAGGTGACGAGGGCATGAGTGACTGTGCGTAAGGAGTCCCGATCTAGAAAGGGACGCAACTGGCAAATCAGGTGGTCCTGATGAAAAATCCTCCCAGTCATGGCCGTCAAATGCTCTTTTAAAGACAGCCATGAATCCAGGAGGACGCCCAAGTTGCGAGCCCTCTCTGTGGGGGCCAGCGATTCGCCCCCAATAGTCAGTGATAGCGCCAACTGACTATATCGGGACGTCGGAAACCACAGCCACTCAGTCTTGGATGGGTTGAGCCTGAGCCTGTTTCTCCCCATCCAGATCTGCACGCCCTCCAGGCACCGGGACATCACTTCAAGGGCATCGTTGGGGTGGTCCGGGGTGGAGATGTACAGCTGAGTGTCGTCAGCATACTGTTGGTACTTCACCCCGAAACCACGGATGATCTCACCCAGTGGCTTTACATAAATGTTGAACAAAAGGGGCGAGAGGACCGACCCTTGTGGCACTTGTGTTGAAGTCCACAAGTCTTAAAGGTTTGCCAAGGTTGGACACCCCACCCCCACCCCCGATCTAAAAGGCTTCATTGGAGGGAAAGAAAAGCTAATTTGAATCCATGTTCCCCCCTTCCCTTCCAGAGACATCTCTGCAGGAATGTCTTCAAAAGGGCAGAGTTCAAATTGAAAGCAAACAATTTTCTCACTTCCAGGGAAATTTCAAATGGTTCCTTTCAAGAGGTTTCCGGGCCAAAACAAATAACGGGGAGTCTCATTTCTCTCTTTCGCTGCAAAAATGCTGACGTCAAGGACATCATTGGGAGTGATAAAACAAAGGCCTTCCCGGAAATCAGATGTTGAGTCTTGCTGAGTTCATGGAAGAGCAAAAAACAGCATTAGATCTGAAGAAAGGGAGCTAAAGATGGCTGGTTCTTCCTTCTGGCCCTTAATTGTTTTCCTGAGCATCTTCTCCGTATCTGGTGAGTTGATTAACACACTTTTATTACACTTGGCTCACTGTAGCTTTTTTTGCTGCAGCTCAAAAGTTGTGTTTATCTTACTTTTTTCTCCTTCCTAGCATTTTTCCTGCAAGCACAGGGGCTACTCTTTCCGGATGTATCTTTCTTATCCATGCCTTAACCCATGGTTAGCTGAATTGTGGTTTATACAATTCACCTACTTTTCTGAAGCAACAACAAATTGTGGGGATTATTTTTGCAACCACAAGCTAGTTCTAAAAGCTAGGTAGATATTTTATGATTTAATTTGTTGAATAGTTGGAAGTATTCTGTTCTTTAACAATTATGAGCAAGAGTAGGCTTCTTTTGTATTCCCCAAATAATGAATTTTTAGAAGGGGCAGACATTAGATTTACCAGGCCATCTTTTGCATATTGGTGGTTTTGAAAAAAACAGATTTTAAGCAAGTAACAGTGCTAGGAGATGCAAAGGAAAGTTATGGCAGGCATGGGCTGATGGCACACCTTGAAATATATAGCAGTTATATGCATTCACTGGAGGGAAAAATATTGCAACCACGAATCACACAGGAAGCTACAAGCAATTTCCAGAGAAATAAGAATAACAGCCAGCTCAGTTTTTAAAAAGAAATGGCAAGAGAGCTTTCCAAAATACAGGTAGTCCTTGAATTATGACCGCAATTGAGACCAAAATTTCTGTTGCTCAGCGAGACAGTTGCTAAGTGAATTTTGCTCCATTTTACAACCTTTCTTGCCACAGTTATTAAGTGAATCATTCTCCATTGGCTTTGCTTGTCAGAAAATCGCAAAGGTGATCACATGACCCTGGGACACTCCAACCGTCATAAATACGAACCAGTTGCCAAGTATCTGAATTTTGATCATCTGACCATGAGCATGCTGCAATAGTCATAAGCGTGAAAAATGGTCATGTCACATTTTTCAGTGCTGTTGTAACTTTGAACGGTCACTAAATGAACCGTTATAAGTCGAGGACTACCTGTAGTATAACTTTGCTTACATGCTTCCTCCAGTTTTTTCATCCTATGTAGCAGTGGTGGGTTGCCCCCGGTTCGCACCGGTTCTATGGAACCGGTCAGTGGTGGGATTCAAATAATTTAACAACCAGATCTCTGCCTTAATGATTTCCTCCAACAACCAGTTCACCAAACTGCTCAGAAAGTTAACAACTGGTTCTCCCAAAGTGGTGCGAACTGGCTGAATCCCACCACTGGAACCGGTAATAAAACCAGTGGGAGGCTCCACCCACCGACCCCGACATCATCAAAACGCTTCTGGGCATGCGCAGAAGCTTCTGCGCTTGTACCCAGTCCCACTGTGAACTGGTAGTAAAGGTAAGTAGAACCCACCCCTACTACGTGGGTGCTGATATTGAGACATAAAGGCTGGACTCCGAAAATTTTAAATACCCTTCCTTACCCATCATTTGAATACCTGAGCTATAATATAACTGTACAAAATTTGCCAAATTCATGGAGGAATTTCTCTAGCAATGTGTATCAGCCAAGAAGTAAATGGAACCTCCATGAATGGAGGTAGTCTATCTTTAAACAGAGTTGGCGATATTTAGAGGGCAAAGACCAATATCAGACCCTTTTACTTTCATCAAAATATTGGGGGGGGTGGCTCTTTTATATATACATATAGGGGTGAAATCCAGCAGGTTCTAACAGGTTCTGGAGAACCGGTAGCGGAAATTTTGAGTAGTTCAGAGAACTGGCAAATGCCACCTCTGGCTGGCCCCAGAGTGGAGTGGGGAGTGGAGATTTAGCAATGGGCTTTTTATTTTATTTTTTTAATACTTTTCAGCCTATTTTAGGGACTGCGTTGCTGTTTTCATGTGTTTATTTTTTTCAACAAGGAGTGGGGTGGGAATGGGATTTTGCAGTATCCTTCCCCTGCCACATCTCACCAAGCCGCGCCCACAGAACCGGTAGGGAAAAACTTTGAATTTCACCCCTGTATACATATACATATACATATACATTATAAAAGAGAAGGTCAGAATAAATGGAGCATACTGCAAAATTGATGGATCTTTGTCATGCAACTAAAAATGTCATTTTCCCCTAGACGAATGGGCTTTAAAAAAAAACAAAAAACCTTTTCAGCCTATTTTAGAGACACATGCTGTTTTCATGTGTTTATTTTTTTTAACAAGGCAGGGAAAAAAATGTTTTTCCAACATACGGACTAATTGCAGGTCTAATTGGACCAGCGTAAGGGGAGAAAAGAGGGTGTTTGATCCAATCCTGCAACATTTTCATGTCCTCCTCCACCACCGATTGGTGACCACTGAGATTTTGAACTCCATATTCCTTTCCCACCGACCTATTCAATTATATATTGAAATGCGGTCCTGTGTGTATGTTCCTGCCTGGCTCTAGGGCAAAAGTAAAGTGGTTTTCCAGGATGCAGGCTAAAACACAGCCTTTTCTCCCTCCCAGCGAATCGACCCAGGGGCCGTATCCTGGGGGGATCAGAGAGCGCCCCTCATCACAGGCCTTACATGGCGTCTCTGCAGGAGAACGGGAAGCATCTCTGCGGAGGGTTCCTGATCGCTGCTCGGTGGGTGCTGAGCGCAGCCCATTGCTTGGAGGAAACGTAAGTGTGGGATTTCTTCTCTGGTGACCGGAGATGCAAAGCTCATTTGGAACACAGATAAGCCTCTCTTCCCCACTCTGCGTAACAGCAGGGAATCGGTCCAGCAGCCAGGCCTGCCTCTTCTTCTGCCTTAGACTAGCTTGAATGTTCAGAAATTAGTGGGCAGGCAGGTGTAACCCACCACAGAAATCCACTCCTTTGCCTAAAAGAAGGCAACCATTTGGTTGTATCTGCTGCCTTAATTATTGGCAGTTGTTCAGGGAAGAGGAAACTCTGGTCCATAAAAAAGAAAAAAAGAAGATGCATGTTGGCAGATACAAACGTATCCAAATCCATTATTAGGAAATATCTTACTGGTTTGTAGACATGGACACAGTCCCTTCCCCTTCCCTCCCTCCTCCCTCCTTCCCTCCCCCCTCCTCTCCTTCCTTCCTGCCTCCCTTCTTTCCTTCCTCCCATCCTCCCCCCTCCTCTCCTTCCTGCCTTCCTCCCTTCCTCCCTCCCTCCGTCCCTCCCTTCCTTTTGAGATGATGTTTAAAGTTTGAATAGCTACAGAATATTCTTATAACGAACAGGAGACCTCATACCAGGGATGTCAAACCAGTGGTGGGTTCCTCCCGGTTCGGCCCGGTTCGGCCGAGCCGGTAGCGGTGACGATATGACGTCACCAAACCGGTTCTCCCCCCCGCCCCCCCCGCCCCCCCACGTTATTCTTACCTTTTATTTGGCCCCACCCCCAATCTATTGCTGCCTCCTGAGTCCCAGCTGATGACTAGAGGGAAAAAACCTGTTTAAACTCTTGCCGCGGGCCTTCAAAGGGCCGTCCTACAGCTGATCAGTGTTAAAAGCAAACAAATGAGTCAGGTCGTAAGTGCGAGGACTGGTCGTAAGTGCGAGGACCTTCCAGAAATGACTGACCATCTAGCCATGCCTACCTAGTCACATGACCTCCAAGCCACACCCACAAAATAAGCCACGCCCACAGAACCGGTAGTAAAAAGAATTAGAACCCACCCCTGTGTCAAACTCAATTTCATTGAGGGCCACATCAGTGCTGTGGTTGACCTCGGTGTGTGGGGGAGGTGCATGGCCAACTGAGTGGGCATGGCCAGCTTGACGCCACTCACTGGGCGTGGCCAACTGGGTAGGTGTGGCCAAATGGGTGGGTGTGGCCATCTTGATGCCACTTCCCAAACTCCTGGCATGTTTCCTCTTTGCAGTGGGTAAACTGGGTTGAAGCGATGTGGGTAGACCGGGATGGCCCCACGGGCTGGATCCAACCACATCATAGGCTGGACCTGGCCCATGGGCCTTGAGTTTGACACCCCTGGCTTTTACCATTCCAGACAAATGGCTGTCTAAACCTCTTCTTAAAAACCTCCAGTAGTGGAGCACCCACAACTTCTAGAGTAAGGTGACCAGACTTTAACATTGGTAAAGAGGGACATTGTGGGCGTGGCTTATTTTGTGGGCGTGGCTAGCTGGTCATGTGACTGGGTGGGCGTGGCTAGCTGGTCATGTGACCAGGTGGCCATGGCTATGTGTATAGGGTAAGGTGAACAGATTTTAACATTGGTAAGAGGGACACCATTGTGGGCGTGGCTTATTTTGTGGGCGTGGCTTGGAGGCCATGTGACTGGGTGGGCGTGGCTAGCTGGTCATGTCACCGGGTGGCCATGGCTGTGTGTATAGGGACTACTCAGAGGGCTGAAAAGTCATTTCTGACAGGTCCTCGCACTTTTGACTGGTCCTCACACTTATGACCATCCTCACATTTATGCCCGTGCAGCATTCTTAACAACCATGTCACTCATTTCACAACCGCTTCTCTTCACCATGGTGACAAGATAGGGCAAAAAACGTAAAATGTGAGGACAGTCGTAAGTTCAAGGACTGGTCAAAAGTGCGAGGACCAGTCAAAAATAACTTTTTCAGCCCTCTGAGTAGTCCATATGCACAAAAGGACTAACCAGAGGGCTGAAAAAAGTCATTTCTGACAGGTCCTCGCACTTTTGACTGGTCCTCACACTTATGACCATCCTCACATTTATGCCCGTGCAGCATTCTTAACAACCATGTCACTCATTTCACAACTGCTTCTCTTCACCATGATGACAAGATAGGGCAAAAATGTAAAATGTGAGGACAGTCGTAAGTTCGAGGACTGGTCAAAAGTGCGAGGACCAGTCAAAAATAACTTTTTCAGCCCTCTGAGTAGTCCATATGCACAAAAGGACTAACCAGAGGGCTGAAAAAAGTCATTTCTGACAGGTCCTCACACTTTTGACTGGTCCTCACACTTATGACCATCCTCACATTTATGCCCGTGCAGCATTCTTAACAACCATGTCACTCATTTCACAACTGCTTCTCTTCACCATGATGACAAGATAGGGCAAAAATGTAAAATGTGAGGACAGTCGTAAGTTCGAGGACTGGTCAAAAGTGCGAGGACCAGTCAAAAATAACTTTTTCAGCCCTCTGAGTAGTCCATATGCATAAAAGGATACACCAAGAGAGGGATGAAGGAAGGGAAGGAAATTAGAGTAGGAGGGTAAGAGAGGGAGGAAAAGAGGAGGAGAAGGAGAAAGGAAGAGGAAGTAGGGAGGAGAAGAAGAGGGTGGGGGAAGAGAAAGTAAGAAGGAAAGAAAAGACAGAGGTGGTAGGTTTGAAGAGAAAGATTGCTGTACAATAAAAAAGATGAAAGGGAAGAAAGCCAACCCCAAACAAATATAAAGATATTAAGATAAAGAATGAATTGTTAAACTTTAAAGAATAAAAGAGAACAAATATGAATAAATAGCAATAATTAGAAACACACATACATACAATGTATTTTCTTTGAACAGAATATTTGGCTGGTTCTCAAATTTAAACAGTGTTTAGTCATTTCAATTAAATTTACAATTTCTATATTTCCTTTTTGCCATATTTATTCCTCATCTATTTTTTTAAAAAAACAATTTTACCCTTCATCCTCATCTCTAATCTTAATCAAATTCAATTTTTCCCTTCTATTCTATTTTATACCCCTTCCCATTGTCATCTATTTTTATATCCATCCTCACATTGGTTAATTATGTAATTATGTAATACAGTTGTTTAATACAAATTCAACATTTTAATATAAATCAATTAGTTATATAACTATCTTTTTTGTATATTAATCAATATGAACATGAATATTCCAATTATTTCCATGCAATCCAATTTCTTACAAATCAATTAATTATACTTACCAATAATAATAAACCAAATAATTTCCCCCATATATTCCTCCAAACCATAACTTCACCATTTCTGCTTTCAACACAGTATACAATTAATAATATCTCAAATATTACAATTCCCTAGTTAAAAAGAGCTTTTTTTTCTTTTGTGTTTTAAAATCTTGAACTCTCCTCTTTTGCCCTAAATAATTTTCCATTGTTTGCACTTACCTTTTTTGGTGAGGAAAAGGAAAATAAATCTGCTGCCTAATTTTCCAACGTTGCAAGCAAACCGCAAAGCCAACAGCCTGTTTTACTTTCAGTTTCGTTTTGAGCTTGGTTTGCACAAAGAGGAAAAAAAAACTGAGCAATTTAGCAGGAGCAGAGCCCTGTGCAAATCAGCTGAGAGGGGGAAGCCGAGCTAATTAACGTAGGGCGGCCCTTTGAAGCCCCGTGGCAAGAGTTTAAACAGGTTTTTTCCCTCTAGCCATCAGCGGGGATTCAGGAGGCAGCCGGAAACCAGGAGGCAGAATGAAAAATCGGGACTTTTTTAAAACGACGCGGGACGCGGGACAAATTGCTCAAAAGCGGGACTGTCCCGCCAAAAGCGAGACGTCTGGTCACCTTATTCTAGAGGCAAGGTGTTCCACTGATTAACTGTTCTCATTGTCAGGAAATTTCTCCTTAGTTTTAGGTTGGATCTTTCTTTGGTAAGTTTCCCACCCATTATTTCTTGTCCGGCCCTCAGGTGCTTTGGAGAATAGGTCGACCCCCTCCTCTGTGGGGCAGCCCCTCAAATATTGGAAGACCGCTATCAAGTCACCCCTTGATAGCAGTCTTCCAATTGATTGTTTCAGAGAGCAAACATAGTTATGCAAACACAGCCACTCTGCATGTAGTGTATTCAGCAAAACTGCTTATGTAAACGAGCCAGACTTTAGTCCACGGTGCAAACTCAGCCACTCCGATATGTAGTTTGGTTGACTGATAAGGTCCCTTTGATTAACTTTTTAGATCCTAGCTAAACAAGCTATATCATGTGCTGATATGGAAACCAATTTCAAGAAGTTGTGGTACTTAGTTTTGACTCAGTATACCTAGATCTCTCGCTTTTTTTATCCATTTATCTGTAAGCCGCCCTGAGGCTCCAGAGAAGGGCAGCATATAAATCAAATTTAAAAAAAAAATTGGCTTTCCTTCTTGATCAACTGTAATTCTAACAAAAGAGAATATTTGTAGCTCAGGGTTGAAATGAATGGTCCTTGGTGCTGTCTAAGACATCACTAGCACTGATGATGTTAACTAGGACATCATTAGGAGCCTGGTGGTGCAGTGGACTAAACTACTGTTAAAGTAGTATTTAGCTGCCAGCTGCCTGCAATTACTGCGAGTTCAATTCTCACCAGGCTCAAGGTTGACTCAGCCTTCCATCCTTCCGAGGTAGGTAAAATGAAGACCCGGTTTGTGGGGGCAATCAGCTGACTTTGTATAAAATAGAACACTGCTTTGGGGGTGGTGGTCAAAAGCCCTACTAAGCAGGTATATACAAAAGTATGAAGGCTATTGCTTAAAAGCATTGTAAGCCGCCCTGAGTCTCCGGAGAAGGGCAGCATATAAATCAAACTAATAAAATAAAATAAACTAGTTGGGGTAATGAAACGTCTGTAAGAAAACAACCAAGCTCAGAGAGCACTAAACCCTTCAACTCTAATTTTATTATGTTTAGAATCACAAGTAAACTGAGAACAGAGCTGAGCAGATTCCATTGAGGTTTTAACTCTTTACATTTCCACATTTATTTTGAAACATGCATCAATCTAAAAAATGATGGAAGATATCATTCTTCAAAGGGTTGTATGAGAAGGATGCATGACAGAGACCTGTTAACATAGAGGACCCTGATTGTTCACACTAACCACAATCTCCGGTGCAGGAACAATGGGACGCTTCAGGTCCTCTTGGGGGCCCATTCACTCTCAGAAACCGAACCGAACAAGCGTCTGTATGGAATCCGTCGACTCATTTCTCACCCAGAGAGCAGCGAAGACACCATTCTCCATGATCTCTTGCTTATCCAGGTGGGTATTCCACGGCTGAAATCAATTTTGCCTTTTAAGAAAATGTAATGGCACATGGGAAGGATAGGACGAAGAGGTTCTCTCTAGATAAGAGGAAGCAAAGTCCACAGCTGTATAGTGATCGGAGCAAGAAGCTCAGGTGGGATCCGCCCCCCCGCCCCCCCGAGTTATCAAGCTGTAAAGGTAACAGCAGGACAATCGTACTTCATACATGTACAAATAGTCCTTGACTTACAAACACAATCGAGCCCAAAACTTGTGTTGCTAAGCGAGACAGTTGTTTAGTGAGTTTTGCCTCATTTTATGACCTTGCTTACCACAGTTGTTAAGTGAATCACTGCAGTTATGTTACAAACACGGTTGTTAAGTGAAACTCACTTGCTCATTGACTTTGCTGGTCAGAATCTGATCACAGAAAGTGATCACATGACCATGGGATCAGGGGTGAAATTCAGCTGGATCTATCCAGCTCAGGTGAATCAGTAGCGGAAGCTTCACTTGCGCATGGCGTATCCACATTTGCGAACCAGTAGGGAAGGTAAGTGAATTTCGCTCCTGCCTGGGATACTGTAACGCTCATAAATACATACCAGTTGCAAAGCATCTGAATTTGTAATGTTGTACATCATCATACATTGTGCTATTTCAGTGCAATAAAATCTGTATAACATGATTTTAAATAATTAACATGCCATTATTTAAAAAGCTCATAGCGTTAGAAATAAAAAGAGAAAAGTAAAAGTTCTTTTCAATATCAATTGCCATTTAGAATGTAATTCTTCCAAGCATAAGATTATTTAATTTTTCATCCAAAGCTGAGTACAGTATAAGGTTAAAAAAAAGATGTAATTCATATCAAAGTGTTAGCTATGTAACTATAGTTTTAGTCTTGAACTAATTACTTAATAAAGCATTAACATCTCTGTTGCTAGTGTTTGTGCATGTTGAAAAAGGAAATAAATAATTGATGAAGCACATTTAACAAAAGTTAGAATTCCCTTTTTTTATTTTTTTGTACTGTTTTGTGCAAAGTTTTGCAGGAACATGTCTGAATCTGACAAAACCATTATACAAAATGGGGTTTGGTGCAAACTTAGGTCCCGTTTTATCTTCCCACTTTCAGGACCAACTGCCTTTTTTTACAACCCTTTAATCCCTGTTTGGGGTAGAGTCAGGTCAATGGATGGAGCTGAGTATTTACTGGACAGATCTCCTTCCTGACACCATGTGGAGTTCGCAGCAGATATTTTTTTCTCTGCACACTAGGAAAGACACATGTTGCTACCTGAAATTGATCTCTCAACCTAACACTTATCCATTCTTCCCGTTTTATGGCAATAGAATATTGACAATTGGGGATAAAATTTCTCTGCCCAGTTGCTGGGTGGGCATGGCCATGGTGGGTGTGGCCTACTTGTCCTCCTGCAGCATGGGGGTTGGTTTTCATCCTCCCCAGAATCCAGAGGTTTTCCTCGAGCCTCAAGGAGGGCGAAAATGGCCTACCCCAGGCTCCGGAGGCCCTCCAGAGGACAGAAACAGGCCTGTTTTTTGGACTTCTGGTATTTCCAGTAGGCCCATTTTTCGCCCTCCCCAGGCTCTGGAGGCTTTCCTCAAGCCTCCAGGAGGGCGAAAACGGAGGCCGGAAAAAGGCCCATTTTTGGACTTCCGGTACTTCTGGTAGGGCCGTGTTTTGCCCTCCCCAGGCTCCAGAGGTTTTCCTCAAGCCTCTGGGAGGGCAAAAATGGCCTCCCCCGGGCTCCAGAGGCCCTTCGGAGGCCAGTTTCTGGGCTTCCGGATCTTCCAGTTGGCCCGTTTTTCGCCCTCCCAGAGCCTCTGCACGGGCTCTGCACTTACCTGGCATCCAAAACGGGCTGTGTGGAGACTCCTGGGAGGGGCGGGGTAGGGTGGGCGGGGTCAGCCAGTCTTTGCAACAGCTGATTCGGCGAACCAGATTAAAATTAACATCCGGTTTGCCTGAACCGATCCGAACCAGTTGAATCCCACCCCTGCTTCCAACTCTGTTAATCTGAAGGAATTGATATCCTGGATGCAGTCTGCTTCCTTCATCTCTGGTTCTCTCAAAATTAGCTTGCAGAGCCCGCGGTCCTTGGGTCACATGTGCAGATCCTGCCATATCAGACTGTAAACAATGATGTCCCTGAACATACTCGGTGTGAAGTGGCCGGCTGGGGTATTACTAGCAATACGGGAAAGAAAACAGACAGGCTGCAGTTCGTGCAACTTAGCATCATTGGTCGAAATCAATGCAATAGGAGGCAATACCATGACGGCAGCGTGACGGAGAACATGATGTGCGCTGAATCCAGAAAGAAAGACTCCTGCAAGGTGATCACAGGGCTGGGGGAGAGGGGGTGGGGAGGGGGGAAAGAAAGAGGCCTTCTTTACCATGCTACTCTAGGGTGAAGCAGAATCTTGGAAACTCCCCGGGGTGAATTCTCAGCCAAAGTTTCAGTGAGTTAATTAAGGCTTCCCATTGCCCTGAACTCCGCAGCCTTTTCTCATTGTAAATCATACTCTTCCTCCCCTGCTTTCTTCTCACGACTTCTCACATCTGGTTATTTGAATTGAAACTTGTCCAGGTTAAACTGCCTCTGAACATGGATGCTCTGTGGCAGGTAGCAGGCCTGCCAGGTTTCATTCACCACCCGCAGGCTGCACATAATATATTCAGCCATACTTTATGTTTATGTGGCTCACAAGCTCTCTGGAGAGCCTGCTATTCTCTCTCTCTCTCTCTCCCTCCCTCCCTCCCTCCCATCCATCCATCATCTCTATCTATCATTTATCATCTATCTCCAATACGAAATATCCAGTTCAATACAGAACTAGGCATTGGACAGCTTATCACATCAACAGCCCAGGTGGAGAGAAATATGGGAAGCAACATTCAAACAGACTCAGCCTTTACTAGGAAATTCCTCTTCCAATTTCCAACATTTTGTATGAATCCTAGGCGGGCCTTCAAGAGGTAAATGCTGGCTAGGGGAATTCTGGGAGTTGAAGTGCATGCATCTTAAAGTTGCCGAAGTTAAAAAAAAAAAAAACACTGTTCCAAGTCAAAACTCACACATTTAGCTGGAGGCAGGGAAAAAGCAGCCACCCCCAGCAAGAAGGGAACATTCTCTGAACTTTTTAATTTGTGGTTTCACGTTGTTCTTATGATAAATAATGTCTTCTCCCCTCTAGTTGATTATTGATTCATCTAAACGCCATTCTTTGTGACCTGGGTCCTGTTAATCAAGATAAGCCCTTACATTTAATTGCAGAAGGACAGTAGAAATCCACACCAAAAAACAGTATATTAGAAGAAAAACACAGTATGTTACAAGGGGTGTCAATAAATCTGTTGCCATCTTCTAATCCTGTGAGGTTTTTTTTTAAATAAACTTTTTTACTTCTGAAAAGGAAATGCTTTCTTGCTGCAAATTTTTAGCAAAGTTACTAGTAAAAAAAAAATAGCATTCCAAAAATCAAATGGAGGGCTTTTCTTTTTTTAAAAAAAAAAAAGGACACAGGGAAACAAAACTGGACAACCAGGAATACACACTGCACTTCATAGGTTCAAAATATTTGGCAAATATTTTCTCTACCGCATCTTTACAAAGTAGGTCAGTGATAGGAATAGATGGAACCTCTCATGGAAGGTGAGATTTGAAGCAAGGTATTATTAATAATAGAGAACTGGTGGTTCAGTGGCTAAGATGCTGAGCTTGTCAATCGAAAGGTCGGCAGTTCAGCAGTTCGAATCCCTACTGCTGCGTAACGGGGTGAACTCCCGTTACTTGTCCCAGCTTCTGCTAACCTAGCAGTTCGAAAGCACGTAAAAAATGCAAGTAGAAAAATAGGGACTACCTTTGGTGGGAAGATAACAGCATTCTGTGTGCCTTTGGCGTTTAGTCATGCTGGCCACATGACCACGGAGACGTCTTTGGACAGCGCTGACTCTTCGTCTTTGAAACAGAGATGAGCACCGCCCCCTAAAGTCTGGAACAACTAGCACATATGTGTGAGGGGAACCTTTTCCTTTACCTTATTTCTAATAGTAATATTAAAACTGGGACTGACTCTGATTTGCTTCTCAGGGAGATTCTGGCGGACCTATTGTTTGCAACGGCATTGCTGAAGGCATCGTGACTACCGGCTCCACTGTTTGTGGCAATTGGCGGAAACCTGGGATTTACACCCGGACTGCTCCCTACGTCTCATGGATCACCAGCACCATAGAGTCTAACAATTAAGTCATAAGAGATATTGCTTGGTAGCTCTCAATGCTGAGGCTTCAAGATGCAGAGGGGGATGAGATTGGACAACCATTTGTCTGAAATGATGTAAGGGTTCCTGCCTGAGCAGGTGGTTGGACTAGAAGACCTCCAGGTCTCTTCCAACTCTATTATTCTGTTATTCTGTTCTCTCAAGAGGTTCAGAAAAAAATCTCTTTCGCTTATGGAGATGGGCTCTGCTTTTTTTCCTTTTCTTTTCCTCAAGGGGCACCTGTACACCAACCAGCAATGCTTACCAAGAATTATTGTCAGCTTGCAAAAAATAAAGAAATATATGGAATGCAGATGACTGCTACTTTTGTCATTATTTAAGACTCAGAGAGACTGGAATCCCGCTCCTCATAATATCCCTCTTCCCAATCTCTTATTTGAGTGGTGGCTAATTTCAAAAAATGATTTTTTGTGACAGATTTACCAGCCTCTGAGTTCTGAGTATAATTCCTGACGGCTTCAAAGTGGACCAGGGCAGAAAACTCTGGAGAATTCCTACCAATCAATGCAAATCATACTAAATCATACTGGTTGGACAATTCTGGGAGTTGAAGCTCACACAATAAAGTTGCCATCTTAAAATCAGAATGATTCTGATTCATACCCTATATCAGTGTTTTTCAATCTTAGCAACTCAGCTCCCACAATTCCCCAGCCAGCCATGCTGAGAAACACAGCTATAAGTGGCTGAGAAATTGGTCCAAAAAAAGTTTTGGGGAAGGCTAGATGTATTTTATTTTATTTTATTTATTTTATTTATTAGTCATATTTCTCCGAGGACTCTGGGCGGCTTACACCAAAGACAGTATACTAAATAGCATATTGCCCCCTAACAATCTGGGTCCTCATTTTACTCACCTTGGAAGGATGGAAGGCTGAGTCAACCTTGAGCCGGTGAGATTTGATCCGCTGATCTGCTGAACTAGCAGTCAGCTGAAGCGCTGCAGTACTGCACTCTAACCACTGCGCCACCTCGGCTCTTTTTAGAGCCTGGATAGACCTGTTGCTTTAAATTACAGGTAATCCTTGACTTTCAACTATTGGTTTAATGACTCTGGGAGTTGAGGGTGCTCTATGGAGGTTTACAAAAATACAGACTACGGGATTTGACCAGAATGATATAAGATCTCCTGTCTTGAGCAGGAGGTTGGATTAAAAGACTTCTTCCAGCCCTGCGATTCTATGTTTTATCACAGTACAAATTCACAACAGCCTTGGAAAAAGTGACAACTGTACTTGCACTTATGACAGTTGCACCATCCCTGTGGTCACATGATCACAATTCAGGCACTTATATTTACAACCTGTTGCAGCATCCTGCAGATACATAACTATGATCCGTGACCCTTTTTTGCCAATTTCTTGCAAAAAAACTACCCACTGGGGAAGCTGGATTTCCTTAATGTCTGTAGTGATTCACTTAACAATCACCATACCAATTGTTGTGAACTCTAATCCAGCTTGATTTAGAACTACAATGACATAACAATGGTAATTCCAGGCCCAATTACAGTCGTAAGACAAACGTCAGGACAACCATCCACCCTGTTGCATTGTATGGCACTGAATGCTGGGCAGCAACAACAGGGACCGAAAGCCATGGAAATGCGAATGCTCTGTTGGATATAGGACCACATCACAAATGACACTATTTGACAGCATTTTGGGGTGGCACCAGTGGTGGGTTGCTCCTGATTCGCACCAGTTCGCAAGAACCGGTAGTAAAAATTTGTAGTAGTTCGGAGAACTGGTAATAACATTGGCTGGCCACGCCCCTGAACTGGTCCCCGGCCCAGTCACCGCTCATTTACCCCGCCCACCTCATCAGAGGCTTTTTTTTTTTTTACTTTTAAAAGCATTTTTTCTACAACCTCTTTGGCTGATAAAATGCTTTTAAAAGTTAAAAAAAAGCCTCTGATGATCGCGTGACTCAGCTGGGATCGTCAGAGGCTTTTAAAAGCATTTTTTTCTGCAACCTCTTTGGCCTAAGAGGTTGTAGGAAAAAAAAATGCCTTTAAAAGCCTCTGGCGATCCCAGCTGAGTTGCCTGATTGTCAGAGGCTTCTAAAAGCACTTTTTTTCTGCAACCTCTTAAGGTTGTAGAAAAAATGCTTTTAAAAGTAAAAAAAAAAAAAGTTGGCCATGCCCACCCAGTCACATTACACCCCCCACCAAGCCACGCCCACAAAATAAGCCATGCCCACAGAACCTGTAGTAAAAAAAATTAGAACCCACCCCTGTGTGGCACCAATTATAAAGATGAGAGAAGCCGGCTCTGATGGTATAAACATGTTCAGAAAACAGCACCTTCCACCGTTGCCAAGACTGCCTACCAACTAGAAGTCAATGGCCGGTGACCTCGCAGGCATCCAAAACAGAGGTGGCAAGACACCATCAACAAAGATATGCAAGCTGCGGGACTGAACCCTGGAGATGCAGCTGACCGTGCAAAGTGGCACTCAATGATTCGAAAAGCCTGCACCTGCAGAAATACGCTAGGAAGAAGAAGAAGAATTATAGTTGTAAATTGAAGATTATATGGATGTAAGTGCAACTCAGTTTGTCAGGCAGGATTATTGTACATATAGATGCAGTTTTCTAGAGGCAAGCATTGACTTCTATTTTCCACTAGAGGGTGCCCACGTATTCTGGAATCCAAAAATCTTTCTCTTCTTCATATATATACTACCTACTATCTCGAAAGAAAATCGCTTTACAATAAAAATGTAGAAAAGGTTTCTCTTTCCTTTAAAAACTGGGACAAACTTTTGCCACAGTTCCAGGCCAGGTTGGCTGCTGGCCTGATTTCCAACTGGAAATGGTAATGAAATTCATTTAGCTTACATTTAGATGTGAACTTACTTTTAAGGTTGCAAACAAATACCCAAACTGGAAATTAGGCAGTGGTGGAATTCAGCCACTTTGCACCACTTCGGGAGAACCGGTTGTTAACTTTCTGAGCAGTTTGGCAAAATGGTTTTTTCAAGAAATCATTAGGGCAGAGAAACGATTGTTAAATTACTTGATTCCCACCATTGAAATTAGGTATTATTAAAATGCAATGTTCTCAAAACGTTACAATACAGGAACATGAAAAAGGAATCTGTTAGGAAAGACTCTATGTAAAACACACATTTTAAAGAAATATGTATTATGCAAAATTATCTCTTATCTCTGGTATTTCCTCTCTTTTTATGTTTGTCCTCTTGGAAGGAAGAGAGGGATGGAAGAGAAGATTGTGTTTGTAGGTGTGCATGTGTTAGAGAATGGCTTGTGCGAATGAAATAGAATGGTTGGTGAAAAGAAATATGCATCAGGTGAGCTACTATTTTTATGAATTAGGGTGGTGGTGTTATTAGTTGCGAAGTCGTGTCCGACCCATCGCGACCCCATGGACAACATTCCTCCAGGCCTTCCTGTCCTCTACCATCCTCTGGAGTCCATTTAAGCTCACTGCTTCAGTGACTCCATCCAGCCACCTCGTTCTCTGTCCTCCCCTTCTTCTTTTGCCCTCAATCTTTCCCAGCATTGGGCTCTTCTCCAGTGAGTCCAGTGAATTAGGGTACCGTACTTTATTTTACAGGTCATTAATTCGATTTTTAATTTGGATGTGACTCTTTCTTAGTGTTATCTCTAGCAGGTTTTGTCTGTGTACGTGTGAATTGATTGACTCCTAGGGCCAATTCACAGGTGTGAATTGATTGACTCCTACCGACCACATTGACAGATTTTCTCCAAATTGATCTGCTTCTAACCTAGTTTTCCAGGTTGTTCCTATCACCGTTATAACGGAGTCTGTTCCCCTTCTTGGTGGCCATCCTCTTCTTTACTTCCACTCTTTCAGGCATTAGTGCCTTTTTTTGTTTTTTAAGAAAACTAGGTCTTTGTATGAGAGCTAGTTTGATGTAGTATTTTATTGATTGATTGATTGGTTGGTTGATTGATTGATGGGTTCGATTTATATGCCGCCCTTCTCCGGAGACTCAGAGCGGCTTACAATGCGTTAAGCAACAGCCTTCATACTTTTGTATATACCTGCTTAGTAGGGCTTTCGGCCCTCCTTAAGCGGTGTTCTTTTTTATACAAAGTCAGCTTATTTCCCCCACAAACCGGGTCCTCATTTTACCTACCTCGAAAGGATGGAAGGCTGAGTCAACCTTGAGCCTGTTGAGAATTGAACTTGCAGTAATTGCAGGCAGCTGGTGCTATTTAACAGCACTTTAGTCTGCTGCGCCACCAAGGCTCTTGCAGTAGTTAACGTTTCAGGCTAGAAACTGACACCTTGCCAAGCTGGGTGACCTTGGGCCAGTCACTCTCCTTCAGACCCAAGAAGGAGGCAATGTCAAACTACTTTTGAAAATCCTTAACTAAGAAACCGCAGGGACCAGGAGTCAACGCTGATCTGAAGATACACGCACACACGAACACACACATACCAGTAGTCGGTTGCCCCCGGTTCGGACCGGTTCACAAGAACCGGTAGTAAAACTGGTGGGAGGCTCCGCCCACTGACCCGGACGTCATCGTAGGTGAACTGCGCATGCGTAGAAGCTTCTGCGCATGTGCAGAAGAGTGAGCGCTGGGGCGGGGGCGTGATGCAAACCTGTAGTAAAGGTAAGTAGAACCCACCCCTGACACATACACCTTGGTATAATGTGCTTGAAGTACGGTTACTTCTACCTTTAGTCAGAAGTTTGAAGATCCATTTATTTGTTTGTGTTTGGCTGCCCACTTTATTTATTTATTTATTTATTTATTTATTTATTTTTATTGAAAAAGTTTTTCAAATACAAATTTTTCCCCCTTCCCCCCCCATTCCTCCCTAACCCCCCTCCCCCTCCCCTCCCCCTGTGGCTTCTTCAAAGTAAAACCCAAATTCATAACAGATTATATAATACTTTACCATCACCTTGCTCCATCCCCCATAGCTGACCCTTTCTTTCTAATAATATTATTATATCCCCCTTATACTATACATTTCAAAATAACATTCTACTATGACATTTTATAATAACTCCTAATTTAGCATAATAATATTATTATATCCCCCAGTTTAGCAATTTCTACTCATAATCTACTCTTTTTCTCCTCCCCCATACATATATCTCTAAATCAAATCTTTTTGTATATTAATATGACATTTCAAAGCAACCTTCCACTATAAAACTATATAATAAATCCTAATTAAACATTTATTCAACTCATAGTCTGCCCATTTCCTCCACCTCCATAGATATATCTCTTAACTCAAATCTTTTACATATATTCATATCTAAACATAATATCCCTTTTCTTCAACTAAGCAATCAATAAGCTAACCTATCCAGATCTTTCTTCCATACAATTGTAGAGTAGAATTAAAAGATTTTTGCACAATATCATTTCTTATTTCTTTATCTGTAAAATAAATCACCACATCTCTAGGCAATTGCCTTTGCTTTGCAATCCAAGAATTTACTCTATAGGCCTTGTCAATCTTACAAGATACCTCCTCTGGATGAACCTTTAAAATCCCGGCCAGAACTTCAGCAGATATTTTTCTTAAATCATCTCTATTATTTTCCTGTAACCCTCTCATTCTAACCGCAAATTCTGTGAGCCTGTATTGCATCATTGTAACTTCTTTTTCAATCCCTTGCTTTATATTTTCTGCATTGTAAGTCTCGTGATCAGCTTCCTTTTTAGACTTTACTTCAGAGCTATTGTCTTGATTATTTATCAAATCATTTTCCATTCTTTGTATTTTGTTGTCCAAATTATAAATCTTATCATCAACTTCCTCCATTTTAGATTCTAATAATTTGATATTTGTATCCATCTTTATAACTATTTCTGAAAAAGCTGTTAGTCACTGTTACAATCTTTCGTTGTAAATTATCATACTTTAGTTGTATCAATTCTTTAATTTCCTGCCTAAATTTTTCGAAATTCTGGTTCACAATCTCGTCATGTCTTGCCATTTCCTTCAAAACAAATTCTTTTAAATTAAAACCATTCTTCTGAGTCTGTAAACTCAAAACTTGTTCACATAATTGTAAATGGGGGAACACCCCCCCCCCGCTGCTTGTTTGTCTGGCTTTGTTAATTTTAACGCCATCCTGCCACACAGACAAACTCTTTTTAAACAAAGAGGACTTCTCTCCAAACAAGATCAATATCAAATCTCCAAGAAAAAAGAAAATTTAGAATAGAAATTTTTCTTTTCTCTATTCTAGCCAGCACTGTTTGTTCCGCTACTTTGTAGCTTGTTACGGAAGGACTTTCACTTTCCACATTCCACATTACAAAGGATCCCAACAGGGGCCAATTCTCTTGAGCATGCTCAGAACACAACAGGTACACTTTTTCTTTTTAGCGGTTCTGAGAATTGTACCTGGCGCCTTACTAATTGTTAAACTCACTTAACTACCGTCTCACTTAGCAACAGAAATTGTGGTTGCTAAGTCAAGGACTACCTTAATTGCCAAAAGTGCTTACAGAAGAAACAGCCCTCCAGTGAATACCTGGAATTATAACATGATTGATTTTTTTAAAAAACAGCAGGAACATCCCTATTCATAAGCAGAAATAATTCTTGGAATTGTATTTGCAAAATGGGAAAATAAAATTACTTTGGGGGAAGGTGGACAGTGGCTTCTCTAGAAATTAATTCTGAAAGATAGCATGTTGTGCAGTTCCTCTACTTTGAATTAAAAGAAGCCATTTAATTTCAATTACTGAGACCTCTTGTAACTCTTGAGAAGGGGGACTGTATATTCCATTCAGATAGATGCTCCTGGATATTTTCTGGTGATACCTGGTAGTGTCAGCTTTGAGATAGCTCTTATAGCTAAGGCACTGTATATAATCATCTAAAGTGTGAGGGTTGTTAGTTGAATTACCAGTAAAGGGTTAAAACCCCATAGAACAATGTTCTCCAACAGGGCCAATTTCCATGTGTGTAGACTTACAGAATACAAGAGTGGGAAGGGATCTTGGAGGTCTTCTAGTCCAACACCCTGCTCAAGCAAGGAGACCTTATACCATTCCAGACAAATGGCTGTCTAATCTCTTCTTAAAAACCCCCAATGATGGCACACCCACAACTTCAGGAGGCAAACTGTTTCAGTGATTGTTCTCACATTTTTTCTATCTTACCAAGAAGTATGCTACGGTCTACTTTGTTAAATGCCTTACTGAAGACTAACTAAATTATGTATACAGTATTTCCCTGATCCACTATTGTATTCTATGTTGAAGAATACAATCTTTCTGTTTTTGGCAGGGTGGATAAAAATCAATGATTTTTTTAAAAAAAATCAAAAAAATCAGATTTTTTTTATTTAAATCGGATTTTTTTTATTTAAATCGGATTTTTTTGATTTTTATCAAATTTATTTTAATAAAAAACTTTTGGGGTAAAAATCTATCGTAAGATAGTTTTCTATTTAAGATACATAAATAATTTAGTTTATTCAGCATGAAATGGAGCTTAGTTATGTAGCATGAAGCTGTATATTCTGCAACACTGGGACTATCGGTGAGTCAACAGTGGGTCAAAGGAGTAGCAGAGATGACAGTTGCTCTTTAAAAATTATGATTTAAATCGAGTTGATTTAAATCAAGCCTTTTTACTAGTGATTTAAATCATGATTTAAATTGTGATTTAAATCAATTCGATTTAAATCAAATCCACCCTGGTTTTTGGCATGATCCATTTTTGACAAACCCATGTTAGCTTCTATTCATAGCTTTGCATATTTTTCGGTGTTCACACTGTTGCTTTATTGTCTTTTCTAGGATCTTCCCAGTATTGAACTTTAACTTCAATCCCCAGAATTCACAGAAATGGTCAAGCTGTCTAGAGAATTCTGGGAGCTGAAGTCCACACATCTTAAAGTTGCCAAGTCTGAGTTACATGGATTTAAAATGTACCAACTACATCCAGTAACACCAGCCAATTGCAATCGGTGGTAAAGAATGATGGGAAATGTAGTTGAACAATATCAGGAGAGCTGTGGGCTCCCTGAGTTAAGTGTCCACATCAAAGAAGACTGAAGTAAATTGAGGAGGAGAGGCAGGGAACAGAACTATGGGGAAAGAAAGTAACACAAAATGCTAGTGATGTGTGACAGTTGAGAATATCCTGAAGATACAGGGTTCAACTCTCCACTCAAATCAACCTTCCTTGGAGTAAAAATGGGAGGGGGGGTTGTGAGTGGGGAATATATGCAGATACATAGGCAAACTTCAACTTATGCATCACGTTAATTCATGGTTTTGGTCATTGGTGTTTCGATTAAATCACAAAATTCAGTGGGTAGAGTCAGAAAAAATATTAAACGAACACTAAACAATCACATTAGGCTGACGGTGTCAATACAAAATATATTTACACTTTGGCTGAGGTTGAGGACTAGGACCTTGGATGAAGAAGCTGGGATTTGATTTAGATGGAAGAAAATGGGTGCTCTACAGCTGGCATGAGTTCCAGGCATAAAAATAAAAGGGAAGAACTTTGCCTAATACTAGATTCACGTTTGAGATTTCCACTGCATGAATGTTTACAGATATTTTTACTTAAGCCTATTCTTCTTATTTATTTATTTATTAAATTTTTATACCGCCCTTCTCCTGAAGGACTCAGGGCAGTGTACAGCCAAAATAAAAACCAACAATATAAAAGTTAAAAATAATTTAAAATTATTAAATAGTTTGGCCATTCTGATTTTTTTGCTCAAAATACCAGTTATCAACAATTTGAAGAAGCAATGTTTCTTTCCTTGCCATGAGCACTAATTAAAGTTTGAAATGGTTTCAACGAACACGTATTTTCTTTCTTTTAATTATTAATTTTTATGATAAAAGCTCTTCAGTCCTAAGGAACAGTGGTTTTGAAGTGCACTTGGGCTGACAGAGATTTTGCACACGAATGAAAAGAGATAATGTGTTTACTGAAAAACACTGACTCACAAATGCGTCAACCTTATGTACAAAACAGCATCATAGTTTGTGCAAATCCCACCTTTGGGATTATGCAACAGTTCAGAATCCATATCAAAAACTTTAAAAAATTGAATTCCATGGAACCATGGTTCTGAAACTGCAATTAAACTCAGAAATTAAAGAGAAAGAATTAGGTGTACTGTAGATATGGGATGAATTGGACATCAAAAAATTAAGTATTTTTATAAATAAATCTCTTATTTATAAATTCAGCACTCTGCGTATCCGAAGTTTAAATGTTCTTCTTTACAACACTTTCCTTGCTAATACAAAAGGAAGATGTCAAGGCCATTGGGTAGAATATTATCTTGCTATTTTACAGCAGATTTCTGCATTGCAGGAAGACAGTTCCCTCCACAGATCGGAGACTCCAATGGACACAGCTAAGTGACACAAAGTCAGGCGACATAAATCCACACTGGTTCTTCTAATTTTTAATTTGAGTATTACAGGTAGCCCTTGACTTATGACTACAATTGGAACCACAATTTCCATTGCTAAGCAAAACCATCATTAAGAGAGTCATGCCTGATTTTACAACCCTTTTTTTGCCACGGTTGTTAAGAGAATCATTACGGTTGCTAAATGAATCACAGCGTTGTTAAGAGAATCCAGTTTTCCCCCCTGACTTTGCTTGTCAGAAGCCAACTGGGAGGGTCGCAAAAGGCAATCACATGACCCCAGGATGATTGCCAAGCATTTGAATTTTGATCACATGACTGTGGAGATGCTGCCAAGGTCCTAAGTGTGAGGACCATCGTAAGTCACTTTATTCAGTGCCACTGCAACTTCAAACGGTCGCTAAACGAATGGTTGTAGCAATAGCAATAGCATTTAAGACTTATATACTGCTTCACAGAGCTTTTACAGCCCTCTCTTAAGCAGTTTACAGAGTTACCATATTGCCCCCAACAATCAGGGTCCTCATTTTACCAACCTCGGAAGGATGGAAGGCTGAGTCAACCTTGAGCCTGGTGAGATTCAAACTGCCAAATTGCAGTCAGTCAGCAGTCAGCAGAAGTAGCCCGCAGTACTGCGCTCTAACCACTGTGCCACCACGGCTCTTGTAAGTCAAAAACTACCTGTATTAACTACCTGTATCACTGCAAACACAAAAATCAAGAATTGCTGGTCTTGAATAACTTCCAACTGCTTTCACCTCTCCTCCACCATTTCTTCCCATTACTGTTTCCTGCAAATAAAATGACAAAGCGAACTTCAAAACAGAAGGAATTTAAAAACTGTTCCAAGCTGTTGAGAGGGAGAGAAGGGAGAAGGGAGGGTGTTTCTTTTAAGGGTTTGGAGGGGGGTTTTTGCTTTAAAAGTTCAAAGAGGGAGGGAAGTACTTCATGAGGAAAAACAAAGAACAAAACAAAGTTCTCCATTTACATAGCATACAAAACTTTATAATTATAATCTGTACAAACTCAGATCCTGTTACAATATTTACAAAACCATCGCTCAGCCATGAATATCTTTATCTTCTTCTCTGTCTCCACTTTCTGAGAAAACACAGAATTATTGGGCACAAAGAAAGTCACTGCTTATCCTTGAGGGACTAAAAAAAAATTGCAAAAAAAATCTGCAACTCCTAGCAGGAGACCCCTTTCCCCACTAGATTTGCAGAAAGGGATCTGTGGAGTCTGGAGTTTCGTATCCCAGGAAATTTAAAAAACAGACAAGATCAGAGCTGTGGTTTTCACATCCTTATATCATCACATCCTTTTCAAAGGAATGGCCTCTGAACTATGCAGAGCTAGAAATTCAAAAGCCAACATATCAGCTGTATGCTGAGAATAGAACCAAATCTTCCTGAAATGGAAGGATTTTAGACTGGATTATTTCAGACTGCAGACAGAAGTGGAGAAGGATGGGATAGGTTTAACCTTGGTTTCCCAACACATTACCATATTTTTCGGAGTATAAAACGCACCTTTTTCCCCCAAAAAAGAGGGTGAAAATCTGGGTGCGTCTTATATTCCGAATGCAGCCCTGCCCAGCTTCTCAAAAGGAGGTTTCAGAGGCTGAAAAAAGCATTAGATACGAAGCTTCAGAAAAGAAGCCCCCAAATAGAGTTTCAGAGGCTTTTTTTCTGAAGCTCTATTTCTGAGGCTTTCAGAGGCAGGAAAAAACGTTTTTTCTGAAATGGAGTTACAGAAGTTTCAGAGGCAGGAAAAAAAGCAAAAAAAAAAAAAAAAAAAAAAAGCAAGGCACAGAGCTCACAACCAAGGAACGTGTTGCTAAAATTCACCTCTGAGAACAGCTGATTGGGGGTATTCCAGAGGGGGATCCACCTGCCAATCAGCTTTTTTCTTATTTTCCTCCCCAAAAACCAAGGTGCGTTTTATACTCCGGTGCGTCTTATACTCTGAAAAATATGGTAGTTTCTAGACACAGGGAGTTTTGAGGCAACATATGGAAAGAAAAATAGAAGAGAATATTTATAGTTAGAATGTCTCTCCCAGCTCTCTCCCCCCAATTCTCTGCGTGAAGCAAATTCATACGCCAAGAAAAGCTCTTCTCTTTCCTACAATTGTCTATTTTTCTGCAACTTGAACAACTCTAAAAAATGCTTCATTTTTTTTTAATGCATTTTAACCCTTCCTGAATGTTGAGCTAAAAGCTGCCATTTGTATTTGCAACTTTGGCACTGGCCAAATTCCATTTGCTACCAGAAGTGCCAATCAATTCAAACTCCTCCAGTGTCTCCCATCGATTTCTCATGGTGCTTTGGCCCAGGAAAGTCTTCTCCACCAAGGGGTGGATAAAACCACCTGCAGCTGTTTCTGGAAGTTATATCTTATGTTGGGGTTTTTTTGAATGGAGTTTCTGAGGTGAGCTGCAAAACTCCTCACAAATCCCATCTGGGGAAGGCAAAGAGTCCTGGCATCCATCATGAGTAGCTGAGGGGCATTCTTCTCCAAAGACCACCACAAAGGCAATTCTTGATCCATCGTTGCTCCCACTGCTTCACAGCCGTGGTCTTATTGGGAGAACGGAGCATTGTAACACAGCCGCACCTAAACAGGGGACAATATGGCACCCAGCTGAAAAACTTCTCCAGAAGGTGTGGAGCAAAAAATGGTCTCCTCAAAAAACGTTTTAATTTTTTAAAAAAACAGGGTTTCCTGTATGACACCGGATGACTTTGGGTCATCCCTCTGTCTCAGCCCAACCTATCTCACAGGTTTGTTGTTGTGGGGAAAATGGGAGGAGGAAGGAGTGTTAGGTCATGTGACCATCTCCATGGTCACATGGTCAAAATTCAGGCGCTTGACAACTGGCATGTATTCATAATGGCTGCACTCTCCCGGGGTCAAGTGATTACCATTTCTAACCTTCCCAGCTGGCTTCTGACAAGCAAAGTTAATGGGGGAAAGCCAGATTCAGTTAATAAGCCTGACAAAAAGGTCATAAAATGGAGCACAACCCACTTGTTTGCTTAGCAATGGAAATTTTGGGCTCCACTTGGTCATAGAGTGAGGACTACCTGTATCTTATATCAGGTTTACATATATCCAGTGGGATTCAGCCGGTTCACACCAGTTCAGGGAAACCGGTTGTTAAATTATCCACCCACCCCCGCTATCAAAGTGGATCCTGGGCGCTGCACTACAATGAAGAACCGGGCAACGGAGCGGCCTGTGCGAGGGAAGGAGAAGGTTGTCTTCCCTCTTTTTTCTCCCTGCTCCTCTTCCTTCCCTCGTGCCGGACGCTCCGTTGCCTGTTTCTCCATTGCAGCACCCAGGATCCACTTTGATGTGGGGGGAGGGGTAATTTAGTTGGCCGTCACAGGAGGCTCGTCCCGCATGTGTGGAGGAAGTGGAGCATGGGGATGGGCCACGCTTCCCACAACAGGAGCCTTCCTATCCAGGAGCCTGGATAGCTCAACAGACAGAGCACTGTAATTTAACACCAGCTGTCTGCAATTAAAGTAAGATCGAATCTCGCCAGGCTCAAGGTTGACTCAGCCTTCCATCCTTTCTAAGGTAGGTAAATTGAGGACCCAGTTTGTGGGGGCAATAAACTGACTTTGTATAAATATACAAAAGTATGAAGGCTATTGCTTAACACACTGTAAGCCGCCCTGAGTCTCAGGAGAAGGGCGGCATATAAATCAAATTAAAAACAAAAAACAAAAAACAGCCAACCTGACCCTGGGCGAACCGGTTGTTAAATTATTTGAATCCCACCACTGCGATATATCGTCCACAACTTATAAAGAGAGGAGCCATCATTAGGTGTTTTGTCTTAACTCTCTACTTGATTGTAGAAATGTTTTTTCACCCTTTACAAACTTTGACTAGCAGCTGCAATTTCTCTCTGCTGTAAGGCAGGAAGAATCAGCACCTTAAGTTGCAGTTAAGATGTATTGCTTAATCCTATACACAAGAATCTAGTCACTAAATTGGCACTAGATAAGAATCAATGGGATTCAAGAGGGCTTGGACTCAGATCATTTGTGGGAACGTAAGGATTCTAGGCTTGAACTCCATACACACATACCCCACCCATCCTCGGTTCTGCCTATTCTTCTCCTACATTTGCTTACATTTAGTCTGTTTGGGATTAGGTTCAAAATTTAAGAGAAATCTTTTGGGGGATACTGAACTCTTCCTTCCCTCAGTCTGGGATACTAACCTGGTACAGGACTTGCATTCTTCAGTAGGATAAGCTCCAAGATGGAGCCGTCGCAGGTGGTCAATCTTTGGGTATCCAGTGGTCCTGGGAATGAAGACAACACTGGTTAGATAGCACAATGCCAAATGCCATGGGGAGAGACAATCCCTCAGGGTGATAACACAACAATGCCATCAAAAGTAGGACACCAATTTCCCTGTCCCTATTATTTCATATAGGATAGGAGGGGGGTCAACAGCTTTTTAAAAACGAACACAGCTGGGTTCGTGAAGGTTGCAAAGGGGTTAATATACCCAATTTTGATGCTTACTTTTTTTAAAATAATCAAGGAACAGCACTGCTCTAAAATCAGTGATTTGCTGCCATCTGGGAGTTGCAAAAACGAGCTGAGGCTCATGTGAGCTGTAGAAAGATTGCAACCAAGGCTAATTTGGGCCAAATCACCGAGTCAAAGAACTTGTATTTCAGGATCTCTTTCCCTTCTGCTTGTTTTTAACTGGATCTATTAAAACAGTAGTTTTTCCAACTTGGTCATTTTAAGATGTGTGGATTTCAACTCCCAGAATTCACCACAACCAGCCATGCTGACTGAGGAATTCTGGGAGTTGAAGTCTACATGTCTTAAAGGGGCCAAGTTGGAAAAACCACTGTATTACTAAAATCTATAGAGATTCTCAGTCGTCCACGTCATGGTTGTCCCAAAGGTGCTTTCTTTCAAGAGGCCACTGGATTTTCTTGTTTTTCTTTGAAGACGTTTCGCTTCTCTTCCAAGAAGCTTCTTCAGCTCTGACTGGATGGTGGAGAATGGAAGGATTTGTATTCCTTGCAGACAGCTGGTAAAAAAAAAAAATGCAAATGACCAGCTGTCTGCAAGGAGTATAAATCCTTCCATTCCCCACCATCCTGCCAGAGCTGAAGAAGCTTCTTGGATGAGAAGGGAAACGTCTTCCAAGAAAAACCAGAAGGTCCAGTTGCCTCTTGAAAAAGCACCTTTGGGCCTGTATTAAAGTGAGGTGATCTTTCAGTAAGTACTACGAAAGCTTTAAGCAAGAGTAAAAGCCATAAAGGACCATCCCTCCAGCAGGCCAAGAAGCTTCCCTGTCGGGTCAAGAGAAAAACCAGCTTGCCCACAATGCACCTGGTAAATGCATCGCACGGAACTGAAGCAGAGTATCCAACAATCCCGGGAAGCTTTCCAAACTGCAGCCGGACTGGCTGCTTGTTCTGCAGCTTGCTGATGATGGCATCGTTCACCGGAAGCCAATCCATGTTTGGGATGAGGAGCTGGCTGGGTAGGAGGCAGCATTCATCGATCAAGGTATCGTCTGGCTCGCTGGGATGCCCTTCGTCACGACCTGTCCAAGGGGGGGAAAGGCTTTGGATCAGTGTCTTTCATCCTTGGATGCTTTAAGAGGCGTGGACTTCAACTCCCAGAATTGATGTGTATTGGATCACAAACACCTATTTTCACCTGGGGATCATTTGTAGATAAACTATGAAGGGAGTTTCTATTTAAAAAAAAAAAAACTGGCAGCAAAAACATATATCTTTCTTTCTTTCTTTCTTTCTTATTTATTTATTTATTTATTTATTTGATTGATTGATTGATTGATTGATTCAATTTATATGCTGCTCTTTTCCGGAGACTCAGGGCGTCTTACAATGCGTTAAGCAATAGCCTTCATACTTTTGTATATACCTGCTTAGTAGGGCTTTTGGCCCCCCCTAAGAAGTGTTCTTTTTTATACAAAGTCAGTTTATTGCCCGCACAATCCGGGTCCTCATTTTACCTACCTCGGAAGGATGGAAGGCTGAGTCAACCTTGAGCCTGGTGAGATTTGAACTCGCAGTAATTGCAGGCAGCTGGCAGCTAAGTGCTACTTAACAGCACTTTAGTCCACTGCACCACCAAGGCTCCTTATTATTACTTCTATTGCTTAACGTATTGTAAGCCGCCCTGAGTCTCCGGAAAAGGGCGGGATATAAATCAAACCAATAAATATTGTTTTATGGGAATTTTTTAAAAATCCATTTTAAAGAAAAGAAATGGCTATTTTTTTCTCAAGTCTGGGACATAGACTGGACTACAGGTAGTCCTCAACGTACGACCATAAATGAGTCCAATATTTCTGTTGCTAAGCGAGACATATGTTAAGTGAATTTTGCCCCGTTTTAGGACCTTTCTTGCCACAGTGAAGTGAAGTGAATCACTGCGGTTAAGTGGATCTGGCTTCCCCATGGACTTTGCCTGTCACAAAAGATGATCACATGACTCCAGGACACGGCAATTGTCAGAAATATGAGTCAGTTGTCAAGCATCCAAATCATGTGACCAAAGAGATGCTACAACAGTCGTAAGCGTGAAAAACGGTCATAAGTCACTTTTTTCAGTGCCATTGTAACTTCAAACGGTCACTAAATGAACTGTTATAAGTTGAGGGCTACCTGTATCTGGTCTCCTTCTTTATCATCTTAAAGTGAAAAACGAGGGTGCATGGGCTTGTCTCACAAAGCAATACTGAAACATATGTGGATCAAAACCTTGGAAATGGTTTGTTTTGAGCTCAAAATGCTCAAATGGCTTCTGAGCTTTGAATGAGTCACATCTGGAATGTTCTGCACACCATTTCTTGGTGCTCCAAGCCTTCAAGCCACACTTTTCCTGTGTTTGGCAGCACATCAGATTACTCACAGCACAACCACAATTTGGTAAGAAGCCGGAAGAGGAGGGACATGCTGTCCTGCGTGTCAGACGTGGCCGTATAAATGGGAAGACAGCTTGGCTTCAAGAGGCCCCAGATCCGGATCATGACCATCAGTTCACGGAGCATCCCTAGGGAGGCCCCATCCCGAAGGAAACTATGACCTGGGCGAACAGGTCCTGATGTGGGTCCAGAACCCTAAAGGCAGAAAAAAGAACCTGAAGGTTGTTCAAGACTGAAATGATGCATACAATACTACAATTAACATTATTGGTAGACTTATAATAGAACAAAACAGTGGTGAAATTCATTTTTTTTTTACTACCGGTTCTGTTGGTATGGCGTGGCTTGGTGGGCATGGCAGGGGAAGGATACTGCAAAATCTCCATTCCCACCCCACTCTGGGGCCAGCCAGAGGTGGTATTTGCCGGTTCTCTGAACTACTCAAAATTTCTGCTGCCGGTTCTCCAGAACCTGTCAGAACCTGCTGGATTTCACCTCAGAACAAAAGGAATACTCAAATTGACTAGAAGCTTGAATTACCCTACAGCAATGACCCTACATCAAATGTGACAATGAACCTACTGCAAAATTTGCATTATGAGTCAATAACAATAGTAATAGCAATTAGACTTATATACCGCTTCACACTGTTTTACAGCCCTCTCTAAGAGGTTTAAAGAGTCAGCCTATTGCCCCCAACAATCTGGGTCCTCATTTTACTGACCTCGGAAGGATGGAAGGCTGAATCAACCTTGAACTACTCACAATCGAACTGCCAAATTGCTGGCAGCTGGCAGTCAACAGAAGTAGCCTGTATTTTAACCACTATGCCACCGCAGCTCTTAAATGTCCTTAAATATCCCTATCTACCCATCCTTGGAAATTCTGCCTCTGCTTGATTTCCAGAGCAAACCCATAGTTTCTAATGAGGTTACTCATAATCACCAAGGCAGTATTGGGGATAAAGGGTTGAGGGCTACCAAGCTGTCTATCTTAACTAGCAATGGTTCTCTAGATGGGCCCATCTGACTTTTCTTGGTCAAAAATACTCGGCTTCAATCGTTAGGAATGTTCAGTTTTAGAAATCTCAGAAATAAATTCTTAGAAATAAATGCTTGGCCTTATTGCCATGCGCTCAAAAGCCCGATTGGGCTTATTATCAAGGGATGTCTTATTTTGGGGGAAACAGGGTAGGAATCCTGGTTTAATTAGCCAGGATTTAAATGGGGTAGTATACGCGGTGGCTCGTGGCTAAGATGCTGAGCTTGTCCATCGAAAGGTCGGCAGTTCAGCTGTTCGAATCCCTAGTGCTGCGTAACAGGGTGAGCTCCTGTTACTTGTCCCAGCTTCTGCCAACCTAGCAGTTTGAAAGCTGCAAGTAGAAAAATAGGGAGCACCTTTGGTGGGAAGTTAACAGTGTTACATGCGCCTTTGGCATTTAGTCATGCCGGCCACATAACCACGGAGACGTCTTCGGACAGCGCTGGCTCTTTGGCTTTGAAACGGAGATGAGCACCGCCCCCTAGAGTCAGGAACGACTAGCACATATGTGCGAGGGGAACCTTTACCTTTACACCAGTACATGCACTGTTTACTTTGTAGGATAAACAAGCAAGAAAGGACATTTCTGTGTAACACTGTGCAACAACTGAATCCATACAAATCATTAAATACATTGCATAAAACTAAGCCACTTTTGATGTAATGGTTAAAAGATTGGGAGACTGAGAATTCCAGTCCTGTCTTAAGCATGAAGTCAGCTGAGTGATCTTCTCAACTCTCTCAGCCTTAGAAAAGAGGCTATGGCAAACTACTTCCGAAATCTTCTCAAAAAAAACTGCAAGAACCTTCAGAGGCACTTGCCAGGAGCTAACATTGACTTGAAGGCAAAAAATAAACAATCAAAAACAACCTTCTCGTTAAAACCTGGCTTATAATTCTATCCCAGTGCTTTTCAAACTTGGCAACTTTTAAATACCGTATTTTTCGGAGTATAAGACACACCTTAGTTTTTGGGGAGGAAAATAAGAAAAAAGCTGATTGGCAGGTGGATCGGCCTCCCGGAATACCCCCAATCAGCTGTTCCCAGAGGTGAATTTTAGCAACAGGTTTGTTGATTGTGAGCTCTGTGCCTTGCTTTTTTTTCCTGCCTCTGAAACTTCTGAAACTCTGTTTCAGAAAAAACTTTTTTCCCTTCCTCTGAAAGCCTCCGAAACAGCTTCAGATAAAAAGCCTCTGAAGCTTTGTTTGGGGGCTTCTTTTCTGAAGCTTCGTTTCTGATGCTTTTTTCAGCCTCTGAAACCTCCGTTTGAGAAGTTGGGCTGGGCTACATCCGGAGTATAAGACGCACCCAGATTTTCACCCTCTTTTTTCTGGGAAAAAGGTGTGTCTTGTACTCCAAAAAATACGGTATGTAGACTCCCATGACTCATGCTGGCTGCTGCTGGGATTCTTGGAGGTGAAGTCCACATATCTTAAAGTTTCCAAACTGGAAACACAGCACAGTCTTGCTCATTTTGGTTCAATAAACCATAAACCCGTATATCATGGGCTTCATATATGATGAAATTCTTTCTTCCTGATTTGTTTGAGTGCAGGGTAAAACAAAGAGGCACCATGTATTATTATACCCCATTATTATTAAGTCAAGATTCCTGATTCAAATATAATGTGCAATCAAAACCATAACAAAACCATAATGAGCCAAGGTGGCGCAGTGGTTAGAGTGCAGTACTGCAGCTACTTCAGCTGACTGCTAGTTCAGCAGGTCAGCGGATCAAATCTCACCGGCTCAAGGTTGACTCAGCTTTCCATCCTTCCGAGGTGGGTAAAATGAGGACCCAGATTGTTGGGGGCAATATGCTATTTAGTATACTGTCTTTGATAAATAACTAACTACAGTCTTCATATTATATGTGGCAACTGAAAAGAGATGAGAAGAGGCATCACTGAGAAGAGGCATTCCTGTATTTAAACAGTCAGTATCTGTTGATATTAGAACTCAAATGGTGAATTTGACAAAAAAGTTTACCCTCCAGTAAGCAAACAGCGTCATGGGGCATCTGCCAAACCTCACCTGGTTCGGGAGACTGGCAAGCAAATAGAGCACAAAGTCCCCAACCCACTGGATCAGTTGTTGGAGAGATTGCAAGGTGGTCATCTCCAGCACAAATTCTTCTGTCTTCAAATTAATCATCACTTTGTCGATATCTGAAAGGATCAATGGGAGGAAACTTCAAGGAGATAGATAGCGATTAGACATTAAGAAGAACTTCTCGACAGGAAGAACTGTCAATCAAGTGGATCAGGTCAGTGCATGGAATGGTTTCTTCCCCTTCACTGGACATCCCAAAGGTGCTTTTTCAAGAGGCAACTGGACTTTCTGTTTTTTTTCTTTTGAAGACGTTTCTTTTCTCATCCAAGAAACTTCTTCAGCTCTGACAGGATAGTGGGGAATGGAAGGATTTATATTCCTTGCAGACAGCTGGTATAAAAAAAACCTCCAAGTGCTTCAACAACTCTCTAAAAGGATGCAAATGACCAGCTGCCTGCAAGGAATAGCAATCCTTCCATTCCCCACTATCCTGTCAGAACTGAAGAAGCTTCTTGGATGAGAAGTGAAACGTCTTCAAAGAAAAAGCCCAGAAAGTCCAACTGCCTCCTGAAAAAGCACCTCTGGGACAACCATGACCCCTCTGACTGAGAATCTCTACAGACCTTCACTGGAGGGTTTCAAATAGAAGCTGGATCTTTCAGGAACAGTGCAGTGCAGTGTTTCACAACCTTGGCAGTTTGAAGATGTCTGGACCTCAACTCCCAGAATTCACTGGTATAGTGAATCCCTGCAGTGTATGAGGGACTGGACCTGATGAGTCCTTCCAACTCTATGATTCTATGACCAATCAATCACGTCCATCTAATCAGCAAGATTGGCCCCTGATTTGAGGGCATTTTTATTTTAGGCCCATGAAGTATTTTGGATTACAATTTCCATAAACTCTTGCTATTAGCTTTACTGGTTAGTGCTAATGAGATCTGTTCAAGGCCCCGGAGAATACTAGCTTTCTTCTCCCAATACAAGAAGTCCTTACTCAGTGACTGTTCGCAGTTATAACGGTAATGAAAAAGTAGCTTTGTGACCAAGCCTCATATTTAGGACCTTAGCAGGTCTGTAAAGGAAAGGAAAGTTTTATAATATCGTAAGCATAGTTCTTGTGGTTTCAATTAGTGACTGCCTCATTTAGTGACTTGAGATGCCGATAATATATATATACACATACATACATACATACATATATACTGAATACATACTGTATACATACATACATACATACATACATATATATGTATATGTATATATATATATATATATATATATATATATATATATATATATATATATATATATATATACAAAAAGCCTAAATTAAAAAAACTGGCAATATTCCTAAAGCAGCAAATTTCATCATATCTATTATGAATGAATAATTTTCTAAACTGGAACCAATTCATTAGTCATTTCATTGTAAATTCATTCCTTCCTTCCTTCCTTCCTTCCTTCCTTCCTTCCTTCCTTCCTTCCTTGGGAGAATTTTATGGATAAAGAGTTTGCCATAATTTATTAGTTCCTTCAAATTTAACTAGTTGTAAAAGCTTCCCTTTTCTCTAGGACAGGGGTCTCCAAACACGGCAACTTTAAGACTGGTGGACTTCAAGTCTCAGAATTGCTCAGTCAGCATGGCTAGCAAAAGAATTCTGGGAGTTGAAGTCCACAAGTCTTAAAGTTGCCATGTCTGGAGCCCCCTGCTCTAGGATACCAACAGGCACAGACATATTGATAAAATAAGAGAATAAGAAACAATAACGAGAAACTTTGGGATTATTTGATTCTCTGTGATACTGATATTACCAAAAACCAAGCAGGCATGTCACATCCTAACAAAGAAAAGAATACAGAATACTAAGAGGTCAGTTTTACAAATCAAACAACGTTGACATTATCAGAGGAGAATGTCAAAATACCACCTTTGATTATGAAATTGTCTTTCAACCAGGACTATAACATGGAGGGAGGGAGAGAATGAGGAAAAAGGAATGTCTATAACAGCGTTTTCCAATCTGGACAACTTTAAGATATGTAAACTTCAACTCCCAGAATTCAAATCAGCTATGTTTGGCTGGAGGGGATGTGGTGGCTCAGTGGCTAAGATGCTGAGCTTGTTGATCGAAAGGTCGACAATTCAGCGGTTCGAATCCCTAGTGCCGCATAACGGGGTGAACTCCCATTACTTGTCCCAGCTTCTGCCAACCTAGCAGTTCGAAAGCACGTAAAAAAAAATGCAAGTAGAAAAATAGGGACCACCTTTGGTGGGAAGGGAACAGTGTTCCGTGAGCCTTTGGCGTTTAGTCATGCCGGTCACATGACCACAGAGATGTCTTTGGACAGCGCTGGCTCTTCGGCTTTGAAACAGAGATGAGCACCGTCCCCTAGAGTCGGGAACGACTAGCACATATGTGCGAGGGGAACCTTTACCTTTTTATGCTTGGCTGGGGAATTCTAGAACTCCACATATCTCAAAGGTGCCCAGGTTGGGAAACACTGGTCCACCTGATGGTTAAAAAAATATGTCAGAATGGTGGCTTTGGCAATGCAATTGAAATTCTGCCATTTTTGCGTGCGTTGATGCCCACAAAATAACAGACAAGGCTTCAGTCATGGTGTTTAGCCACCATTTGAAAGTTTTGATTCTTCCGCCATACATGGACAACCTTGAAAATAGAAGAACTTTTAAAATGAGCTTTTTTCCCCACCTCCTTTGGAAAATCTAGCAGACCAGGAGAGGACCAGGCCTTTTGAACATACCTATATCGGTGATCTTGGCACAGATTTCCGTCAGCCTGTCTCCAGGTGTCTTGTCGGGCGTGTTGAGGACTGGGGGCCGGAGCAGGGATTTCAGGGTGCAACTGATGGCGATCAGGAAAAGCTTAGCGTGGTAGTCGCACACGCGTGCCACCGTACTGGAGGAGAGCTTGCAAAGGGAGGCTTTCATGGCAATGATGCGTGTGGACAGAACCTGTCACAGGAGGGAGAGATCCCCTGTGAGAATGCTGCTCCTTTTAGCACGGACATTCACACATTAAAGTCAAGAAATAAATGACGCTGATTCACTTGTGGTTTAACTTCTAGCAGTTCAGGTCAGGGGTGAAATTCAGCAGGTTCTGGAGAACCGGCAGCAGAAATTTTGAGTAGTTCGGAGAACCGGCAAATGCCACCTCTGGCTGGCCCCAGAGTGGGGTGGGAATGGAGATTTTGCAGTATCCTTCCTCCAGGAATGGGGAGGGAATGGGGATTTTGCATTATCCTTCCCCCAAGAGTGGGGAGGGAATGGAGATTTTGTATTATCTTTCTCCCAGGAGTGGGGAGGGAATGGGGATTTTGCAGTATCCTTCCCCCAGGAATGGGGAGGGAATGGGGATTTTGTAGTATCCCTCCTCTGGAATGGGATGACAATGGAGATTTTGAGTATCCTTCAACTACCACACCCCCAAGCCACACCCACAGAACCTGTAGTAAAAAAATCTGAATTCCACCACTGGTTCAGGTTTTTCTGACCCCAAAAGTTTTACTCCAAACACACTTGGCTAACCATGATTTAACTCTGGTGAAACCATGGTTTAAACATGCAACAGAATGAGTCCAAGCACCATTATATATGGCCAGGTAACACCACTATTCTGTGAGCTGTGCTGCCCCACCCCCCATCCAATCAGCTTCCGGGTACCATTCAATTATTACCTAAAGAGCCCTACACAGATAGTCCTTGACTTATGACCACAAATGGGAACGGAATTTCAGCCATAAGTTATTGTAAGTCAAGACACTTGGTCATGATTGTCTGTTTTTACAGCAGCCATTAGGCCAATCATGAAACTTCTAAATCAGAGGTCTCCAATCTTAGCAACTTTAAGACTTGTGGACTTCAACTTCCAGAATTCCTCAGCCAGCAAAGCTTTGCTGGCTGAGGAATTCTGGGAGTTGAAGTCCACAAGTCTTAAAGTTGCCAAGGTTGGAGACTCCTGGTCTAAATCATTCTTCTGAAGAAAGAATAGCCAAAAAAAAAACCAAAAACAAACCCATAGCAAATAGTGGTCCCGCAACCACAGGACACTAGTTGTAAATGCAAGCCGAAATGTGGTCATATGACCACGGGAGAGAGGAGAATTTTGACTTACTTTCAAGCAGAAGGAAACAAGATGGAAATGCACGAATGAAGGCAAATATACGTGCACCAGGATAATGTTGCAAGATCCAATCTGGGTTAGTCACCAGGACAGAGATTTACTCTTCCGAGCTTTTGGATTCGTGCTAGAGCCCATCTTCAGAGAACTTCTCTCTACTGGAATATGTGCTTTGGGCTACTGTGAGTCAAATCTATGTGGTACCTTCCTATTGGTTGATTGGTGTGTTGATGGCCAGCAACTGGCTGTTGTTTCCTTGTGCGGTCAAGCCCTCGGCTCCTAAGCACCTGATAAGCTGGTGGTAAATCAGCACTCCTCTTGACTGACGAGGGACCCCATTTACCAGGCATCAATCATTTCCCTGGCTATTTTTGTACCTGCTCAGCCAACAATTTTAGTACCTGCGAAATTGAATGCATGTTTCGAAGATGGGAACTCACCTGCTGCAGGGCGGCATTCTGGCGCATGTATTCCTCGTGCAGCTTTTCCACCAGATTCTGCACCATGCCGGGCTGGACGTGAAGCAGGATGTCCCACCAGTCATACCCTGTCACCATGCAGTACTCCAACAGGAAAAGCAAGTGACGGAGGGAAATATTCATATCCAGAACATGCCCCATGGAGGGAGAGATCCTGAACATGCTAAGCTGCAGAGAGCAAGGGGACAGACAGAAATGACATGTCGGATGCCGCCAGGAAGTCAATTATCTCCGGCAAGATTAACGCTGGGCACTTTCCAGGATTCTGCTCTTGTTTGAACCAGGGACCTGCTGCATTGCTTGCCCAATTGTGAAGCTTGACTCATTTGTTTGAGCTATCTGGTCTCCTAGGTTTGGCAATAATTCCTTGTTTTGCCCAGGTTGATCTTGGAGAAAATGAACAACTTTCCAATTAAATGCACAACAAAGCAAAGAGGCACTTCCTTTACAAACTGTTGGACTTATTTATGGAATTCCCTGCAACAAGCTGTAGCGATAGCCAATAATTTAAAGGCCTTCAAAAGGAAGTTACTCGGATTTATGGTGGAGGGAGCAAATAAGCTATTATTTGCAGGGCTTAACATGCCTTTCCAATCAGAACAAACCCAAGCAGCTTATGTACCCTATCAATTTAAAGAAAATTAAAATGTACAGATCGAATGTTATCATTCAAAAACCAGCTGTGGAGACAAATCCCTTGTGTGTCCAATCACACTTGGCCAATAAAGAATTCTATTCTATTCTATCAATATAATTTTTCATTCACTCATCTTCAGAATACAGGGAGTATCAGCTCACAAAACTGAGATGCTCGTGTGAAAAACAACACAGGGAAATAGAGATGCCTGATGCCTTCAGAGACATTTGGCTGTCTGCTCTATGAATCCGGAAGCAGGTGAGAGGATTTTTCTTATGATCCAATCCAGCTCTTATGTTTTTGTCTTGGAAAAAAGGGGAACTACAAGTAATCCTTGATTTACGACCACAATTGTGCCCCGAATTTCTGTTGCTAAGCAAAGCAGTTTCCTTAAGTGAATTGTGCCCCATTTTATGACCTTTTTGCCACAGTTGTTAAGTGAATCATGCAGTTGTTAAACGAATTTGGCTTTCCCCCATTGACTTTGCTTGTCAGAAGCCAGTTGGGAAGGTTACAAAGGGTGATTAGACGACTACCCCAGGACAGTGCAACTATCATAAACACATGCCAGTGGCCAATGGCTTGAATTTTGATCATGTCCCCATGGGGATCCTGCAATGGTTGCTTGAAAATTGGTCGTAAGTCACTCTTTTCATGGCCATTGTAATTTTGAACGGTCACCAAAAAATGGTTATAACTTGAGGAGTCCCTGTAAAAATCTTTCTTGGCCTCCCTGCTGTAAATACTGAGGCGATCTTACTCTGTATCCCCAATTGTACCTTTCCATGGCTATCAACCCCAACTAAGGCCAGCGAAGTCCAAGACATCTGCATCGCTTTGAAGTAGACCAGAGGGCCCGAAGTTCTCTGCCTTTTGATGGTCTGCTCATCCACCGGGCGCTGCGAGCTGGAGCCGTAAAACACTGCCATGGTTTGCAAGGAGAGACGGTTGATGATGTGGACGCTGCCATCATGGAAAGCAAGTGCCAGGCCTGGAACAGAGGTGGGTAAATTGCAAAGGGATTTTTTAAATGGTTTACCGAGAGAAGTAGGGCTGCAGTGCATTCCTTCTGGACTATTCTATTATTTTATCCCTCAGCTAGGCCAACCCAACATCACTGTTGGGAGACACTTCTGCTCACAGCTTAGTATTCGTGGCAAATTATTAATTTGGTAAGTTTCTAAATGAAGTTCTAATTAGGATTAGGAAAAAGATGCATCTATGATTCCCAAGACTTGATATCCCACTTTTAGGCATTTATAATTTTCTTATGAGAGCCAATTTGGTGTACAGGTAGTTCTCAGTTTAGGACCGGTTGCTTAGTGACCCTTTGAAGTTCTGATGGAGCTATCTCGGGGTTACTTATGACCTAGATTTGAAGTCCCATTGGTCACTCCCCCTGCGGCCCAGAACAGGAAGTAGGGAGTTCGGCTTTGAAATTGGCATGGGGGAACCTTGGAACTCACTCACACTAGCAGTACTGTGTTTCCCCGAAAATAAGACCCTGTCTTATATTTTTCTGAACCCCGAAATAAGCGCTTGGCCTTATTTTCAGGGAGGTCTTATTATTTTGAGGCACATGGAGCAAGATGGGGCTCCTCTTCCCGTCTTACCTGATTTCCAGCTCTGTGTTTAAATATTTTCAGGGAGGGCTTATTTTCGGGGGAGGCTTATTTTAGCGCATGTGCTCAAAAGCCCGATTGGACTTATTATCAGGGGATGTCTTATTTTCAGGGAAACAGGGTAGCACTTAAACTGATACTGTTCTATATTGCTTTAAAGCAGCTGTCTCCAACCTTTCTAGCTCGGCGGACCAGCAGAGGCAGCAAGGCAGGAGGAGGGGGGGGAGTTCGCGAGTGTGCTCGCCCATCACTTCCGTGGCCCGGTTCAGAATGGGCCATGGATCAGGGGTTAGGAACCCCTGATTTAAATACACTATGAGTGGTTTACAGAGTCAGCATATTGCCCCCAACAATTTGGGTCCTCATTTTACCGACCTCAGAGGGATGGAAGGCTGAGTCAACCTTGAGCCCGTCAGCATCGAACTCCTGGGCTGTGAGCAGAATTAGTCTGTAATACTGCATTATAATGACTGCGTCACCCCAGCATTAGTTTTTTTGCTTATCTGATAAGACTACATATCCAAGAAAAACTTTCCTCACCTAAACCCGGGTAGAACTTGGTGTCACTTGCTACCTTCAGGTCGGTGCTGGTCAAAGAAATTGGCAGTTTGGGTAATGCCACAGCAGAAACTCGGTCCAGGTCATTAGTGGCTGAAAGGATTCGCCATTTCAAGATCATCGGCGGCTTGTCCCCAACTTAGAAATAAAGAGGAAGAGGATAATTAAAGTAGTACAAAAAAAAAAAAAAAGCATTTAGTAACGGAACTTCTTTCCTTTCTGCTCAGCACAATCAAATTACTGTAACATTCACACTTTCTAGATGTGTTTGGGACTGCAATTTCCAGAATTCTGAGCAGCAGGGATACTGAGAATTCTTTGGGTGTGCTGGCTGTTCAGAATTCAGGGAACTGTAGTCCTGAAATTTGTGGAGAGGTCTGGTTTGGAAGAGACTGTGCGAGTGTACTATGTCACCTTGTACCTTGTACAAAATGAGCGGCATACAAATTTGGTAAATAAACAACTTTTCATCCAGAAAAGCAAACTGAACTAAGATGCACATACAAAACTAGTTTTCTTGTATTCCTAAAACACCACAGCTGAAGGAATATTGCATGGTCTGAAAATCTATGCATTTTACACACAGGTCGCTACATTTTTTTCCCCCAAAATGATACTGGCACTTTTTTCAAATTTATCAAATGTATTGTTTCTAAGCAAAAGGAGCAGAAATTCAGCTTCACATTTGCCAGGTCAAGATGTACCAATTTAATGGCTTCTTGCCTGGGGAAGAATCAAAAGAAGCTCATTTCCAGAGGGAAATAATTGTGATGAGAATCTGTTGCCAGGTGATTTCCTGTGCAAAGACAACAATTAAATATCATCTGTGGGTCTGATTGCTCTCAGTTAGAAAAATTGCTCCTGCTGAGCTGTGAGGGAGGAAGATAAATAGAAGGAAAGCTGGAAAGAAAAGAGCAATTTTTTTATTGGCAACACAACCACATCTGTGAAAAACAAAGAAGTTATTCATATGGGAGAAGCAGAATTCTGGTCCAGCCTTAGACACGAAAGCTGGTTGGGTGACTTTGGGCCAATCCTTAGGAGACTGTGAGTTCTAGTCCCATTTTAGGCATGAAAGCTGGTTGGGTGACTTTGGGCCAATCCCTAGGAGACTGTGAGTTCTAGTCCCACTTTAGGCATGAAAGCTGGTTGGGTGACTTTGGGCCAATCCCTAGGAGACTGTGAGTTCTAGTCCCACTTTAGGCATGAAATCTGGCTGGTTGACTTTGGGCCAATCCCCAGGACACTGTGAATTCTAGTCCCGCCTTAGGCATGAAAGCAGCTGGGTGACTTTGAGCCAATCCCCAGAAGACTTTGTCCTGAACCCACAAGGCTCTGCCTATGCCTTTTCTGCCTCATTGCTTGGGCTAGAATTGTAGTTCACAGATTTCAAACTCCCCAATCTGAGCATTCAGGAATCCAGGATGATTTCAACCTAATGAGGAGAAGAAGCAATTTTCTGCTGAATTCTTTCTACATCTGCTACCTGACTCACCTGTGGGAGAAATCTGCTGGAAAATGTTGTTAACCGGCAGTCCTTCTTTCCGGAGTGACCAACACTCCACAATGCTGTTATTCTGACTGGAGGCACACAACAACATCTGGGGAAGGAGGGAAGGCCAGGTAGAACAATGTTAGCAAACTTACCAACTTTAAGATGTGTGGACTTCAATTCCCAGAATTCCCAGCTAGCATGCTGAGGTTGATAAACACTGGGTTAGTATCAGTGGTGGGTTGCCCCTGGTTCAGACCGGTTCGCAAGAACCGATAGTAAAACTGGAGGGTGGCTCTGCCCACCAACCCCGATGTCATCAAGAAGCTTCTGCTTATGTGCAGAAGCGCGCGTATGTGAGCGAAGCAAGCGCCTGCACACGGCCCTGTTGTGGACCGGTAGTAAAGGTAAGTACAACCCACCCCTGGTTAGTATATACCTCCAGAGGCATGTTTAATAAACACCTGGGAAGACCCGATTGGATCGGGTCCAAGTCCAATCTCGTTTCCCATGGTTATGCTCTAGGATAGGAGTGAGAAACTGATCCAGATGCAGCCCACCTCCTATTAGCTTCAAAGTTCACTGGAAGCTCCTCCCATTTGTTCATTGTGCAGCTAGATCAGGGGTGTCAAACTCATGGCCCGCACGCCAGATGTATCACGCGCTGGCCACGCCCATGCCCGGTTTAGCGAAGGAGAAAAAAAAAGTCACGGTACATCATGTAACAATGCGAGTTTGACACTCCTGATCTAGATGAACAATGTTTCTCAAGCTTGGAACTTTTAAGATATGTGTAGTTCAACTCCCAGCATGCTGACTGACTGGGGAATTCTGGGAATTGAAGTCCACACATCTTAAAGTCTCGAAGCCTGAGAAACATTGTTCTGGAACGCCTAGTATTTAAAATTCAAAATAATTAGTGGAAGGCAGAGATTATGATGAGAAGACAGCAGATAGATAGATAGATAGATAGATAGATAGATAGATAGATAAGATAGATGTTTTCTGAGGTTTTCGCGGGTGTTTGTATGTAGGTCTTTGGTTATTTGGGTTTTCTCCCGCGTAAAATTGGAAGTGTCTTGGCGACATTTCGACGAAGTCTCATTCGTCATCTTCAAGCTGGTGTTTTCGCCTTTTACAATTTTACGCGGGAGAAAACCCGAATAACCAAAGACATAGATAGATAGATAGATAGATAGATAGATAGATAGATAGCAATCTATCTATCTATAAGCAATCACAATAGCACTTGAACTTATATACCACTTCCCGGTGCTTTACAGCCCTCTCTAAGCAGTTTACAGAGTCAGCATAAATGCCCCCTACAATCTGGGTCCTCATTTTACCCACCTTGGAAGGATGGAAGGCTGAGTCAACCTTGAGCAGGTGGGACTCGAACTGCCGAACTGCAGGCAGCCGGCAATCAGCAGAAGTAGCCTGCAGTACTGCATTCTAACCACTGCACCAACCCGGCTCTAGATAAATGTGTGTGAGAGATTGCATATGCACATGTGTGCGTGCATGCAAGCATTTGAGTGAAGAGTAACCATGGGGCTCTGTCCATGCTGATCTATGGCTTTTGCTCACTTCCAAGATACAACCATTCTCCAAAGATAATCCATGAAGGAATGAAGCTCCCGAGGCGAAAGCAGTTCTCTGTTCTTTTTCCACGATATAGGTAGCCCTCAACTTATAACTCTAATAGAGATTGCCTATTATGGTCATCAGTTGTGATGGTCATAAAATGAGTCATCCATGTGACCGACCCGATTTTACAACCTTTTTTGCAGCAGTCATTAAGCAAACACTGCGGTCATTCAATGAAACCATTGTTTGCCAAAAGCCAATTTTGCCAAAAAGGGAAGTAAATGTTGGTTTTCAGCAAAAAAACATTATAAAATGTAGTCATATGACCACCAGCCCAGTAGTGGGTTCCTCCCGATTCGGTCAAGCCGGTAGCGGTGATGATATGATGTCACCGAACCGGTTCTCCCCCCCCCCCGCCCTCCCACCCCCCACCCCCCCACGTTATTCTTACCTTTTATTTGGTCCCACCCCCAATCTATTGCTGCCTCCTGAGTCCCAGATGATGACTAGAGGGAAAAAAACTGTTTAAACTCTTGCCGCGCGACTTCAAAGGGCCGTCCTACAGCTGATCAGTGTTAAAAGCAAACAAATGAATTGGGTCGTAAGTGCGAGGACTGGTCGTAAGTGCGAGGACCTTCCAGAAATGACTGACCAGCTAGCCACGCCCACCTAGTCACATGACCTCCAAGCCACACCCACAAAATAAGCCACACCCACAGAACCAGTAGTAAAAAAATTTAGAACCCACCCCTGGCCACTATAAATGGCCATAAATAGAGGCTTGCTGCCGAATGCACATGTGGTCATATGGCCTTGGGGTGGAGGGCAACCATCAGAACCAGGTCGTTAATTATTTCTGTGGAGATCCGTTGCAACTTTGAACAGTTGCTAAGCAAATACCTTCGGAGATTCTCAGTCATCCAGGTCATGGATGTCCCAAAGATGCTTTTTCAAGGGGCAACTGGACTTCCTTGGCTTTTCCTTGTAAATGTTTCACTTCTCATCCAAAAGGCTTCTTCAGTTCTGAAGAAGCTTCTTTGGGTGAGAAGCAAAACGTCTTCTAGGAAAAAACAAAGTCCAGCTTTGGACTTTGGGACAATCGCTAAGTAACTGGTCGTATGTCAAGGATTACCAGTAAATGCAAGACTACTATCACCTCCTTCCATGTGGACTAACTCTACGGACAAACAATATCCACTCCTTCCACGTTTCTGCATCAGGTTCTCCAGGTTCTGATTTGTCTTCAACCAACTAATCTAGACATGGCCAAGTACTTAGAAGGAAGAGGCAGCTAGGACTGGAGAAGGAAACCCCAAGGACCTCACCTGCTCAGACATGTCGCGAGCTAGAAATTTCAAGTGGGTGATTGCAGGATATTTGTCTTTCCGAGCTGGGTCTGTGGTGCAGCGCATGAATAAGGAGGGCAGGATCTCGGTGTCAATCTTACACTTCTCGTTCACCACACTGACGCAGACTTTGTAGAACTGGACTGGAGAGGCACTGCTGCCATCTGACGTGGCCACCACAATGTTGCCTCCACCGGTGAAAGCAATATCAGCCAAGGCCACCCGGCAGCGCAGGCGGCAGAGGCTCTCCGTGGAGGTCAGCACTTGTCCGTTGGGCTTCAGCAGTGAGACGGTGACCAGCCCGCTGATGGTTACCGCGATCCAGCCTTCCATAGGTTTCCCCCCAAAAAGGGTCAACGATGGGGAGAATTTAACCCGGGAGAATTTCTCACCAAAATTGGATGCTCCAGACTAAGGACAGAAGGAAACAGAAGATATTTAGGAGAGAGATGATTACCAAGCATATTACAGGTAGTCCTTGACTTGCAACCATTCGTTTAAGGGACTGTTCAGAGTTACAACGGCACTGAAAAAAGTGACTTGTGATCGTTTTTCACACAACCGTCGCAGCACTGACTTTGCTTGCAGGAAGCTGGCAGAAAAGGTTGCGAATGGCAATCGTGTGACTGCAGCTCATTGTGATGTTGTAACCACAAGCCAAGCATCCAAATCATGAGAGCCAGAACTTTGAATGGTCACTGAATGAATGGATGTAAACTGAGGACTACCTGTAAAATAGCAACCCTTAATTAGCCTACTGTATTTTTCGGAGTATAAGATGCATCATTTTCTCCCTAAAAGGGGGTATAAATTTGGGTTCATCTTATACACCGAATGTAGCCCTGCCCACCCCCTGGCCTCCACCCTTTGGCTTCTGCCTCCCAGCAATTTACCTACTTGCAGCAAACAGCAAGAAGAAACAGCCCTTTTCAGCTTCAGCACAGCCTAATTAGCACAAGTTGATTGTCCCTTGGATCGGCCTCCCGATTCTCAGCTGTTTCAGGCTGCAGGGATTGCCATTGCTTATTGCTGCGCGGGCCTCTGCTGCTTGCTGCAAGGAGGTAAATTGCTGGGAGCAGATTGTTTTTTCCTTGTGCTAATCAAGCTATGCTGAAAACGAAAATGAAAGTAAAGCAGGCTGTTTGCTGCAATGAGGCAAAATTGTTGGGAGGCAGAGGCAGATTTCTTTTTCTTGTTTTGCTCACACCTCAAAAAAGGTAGGTGCGTCTTATAGTCTGGAGCCTCTTATACTCCGAAAAATACGATACTTACCTTCTCCACGTGCAAAGCCAGTTTCACCCCATTGTGCAGCCAAGAAAGTGCTACTACTGGGTCTCCTTCCACTTCACTGCCCACTTCGCTCTTCCAGCTGTTGGCCAGGTGGTCCATCATACTCCAACATTTGACGTGCCCATCAGCATCAGCAGACAGAAGTCTGGATCCTGCAGCCGGAAAAAAAAAAAAAAGAATGAAGTCAGAATACCAATCAAGGGAAGGACAGGCCCATCCTCTAGGTATAAAATGGAATGAACTGATCTCGCATATTTGAACGCTGTCTTAAAGATAACGTTTCTTTCATGAACAGTAAAACAATAGAGTAGTGTTATTTTGAGTCTCTTTCTCATGTCCTCTTCTCCCTCGCAGGATTGAAATTGTCATTTATAATCTCTTAATGATTCTTGTATTCCTTCATCAAGGTCAATTTCATGCTCATAGCCATGTAATCATCTTGGCAACAACCCAGATATGGTTTGTCCATGCTTTCTTTCAGGATATTTTGTGAATAGTCTACAACCGTGAAGTTTGCTGGTAGTTTCTCATTAAAATAGCTTCTGGGATCAGTTAAGGTCAGCTGGGTATCTAATAATATAAACCACCTGTCAACTTCGAACTGAACCTGGCAGCAGCCATCTTTCTGTTCCTCAGTTGCCACACAGAGGGGAAAGTGGGGAAGGAGGTTGGAATGCATTACTAGACAAAACAAAGAGCTTTCTCCTGAGAACCAAGGTCATCTCTACCAGCAACCGATAAGGTTGGGGAAGGACTGCCTGAAGAGCCCGCCAATTAACCCAATTGGCCAATATGACTTGTGACATTTGGGGATGGGTTTATTTCCTAGTTTAATTACGTTATTTTTTGGACTATAAGACGCTCCGAAGTATAAGACACACCTAGCTTTTGGGGAGGAAAAAAAAGGGGGGGGGAATCTGCCTCTGCCTCCCAGCATCCATCCGGTATTCATCTGGCCTGTTTGCCGCAGCCCGTTTGCCACCTGTTCGCCGCCACCGCGGCCCATTCCAAAACAACTGATCGGCGCCACACCAACCCCCTCCCCCTACTGCAATATTTGGAGTATAAGATGCACAGGCATTTCCACCCACTCTTTTGGGGGGGGGGGAGTGCATCTTATATTCCAAAAAATATGGTATACTGAAATCATGGGAAAGATTTAGAATTGGTTTTCCATTCCACTGTGCTGATATGATGTACTCAATAAAGAGGACCTTTGAGAAGGAGCCAAATCTTGGGTTTGTTAATTGGAGCCTTGACACCATCCTTCCCCATCCTGGCACTTTCTCCAATAAATCTGGAAAGTACCAGCCTGAAGAAATGGATCTTTAATATCAATTTCATCAACTCATCCTGACACTCCAAGTTTTTTTTTTTGAAAAACCCAGGCAACCCAATGGTGGAGACACTTTTTATTTGTAAGTGCCACGAAGTGAACCTGAGGTCTTCAGGTCAAATAGGTGCACAAAGCTACAGTTGTCCTTCTTTACCTGACTGATCCCATTCCAAGCAGGTGATTACTTCAATGTGTCCAGAATTGATGGAGTGGACGTCCCACGGATGTTCTGTGTCAAGGATATGGATCATATGAGTGAGGTCTGAGGGAGGAAATGAAAGAAAAAAAAGTGACAGAGATGGTGTCAACCCTGAAGCTGATCTGACCAAAGCCATTTTGAAGCTTCAATGCTTCCACACTGGAGCTGAGGGATAGGGAGGGGGAAATAGAGATAGCTGAGGTTTGTAGCCAAAACAAAATACTTTCTCCTGGGAACCAAGAACATTCTGACACCTGGTCAGGGAGAGGAGGAGTGACGTTACCAGGAAACCGGACAGCACCCTGATTGGATCATGTGACTGATTGGGGAAAGGGAAAAACTTTTACTTTTAATTAGGTGAAAATTGCGGGAACCTTCAGAGTCGGTTTTCACCAGAACAGTGCCAATATGATATATCAAATAAAACTATTCTTTGAGGAATCTACCAGCCTTGGAGTTTTCTTTGCTATGGGTGTATTACTTGGAACCCTGACAGATGGATGAGAAAGCAGTAGACGGGAGAAAATATTATTTAGAATTAACATTGCAGCTATTTGGAGATCAGGTAGAGTAAATGAGATGGCAAAGCTGGGTTTAAGATTGAGGGAGCCTTGGGTCAATCAGCCTCTGCTTTAGACTCACTTCCAGCTCTAAACGGAGAAGTAATAATAATGGGTAGATTTTCCATGCTAGTTCCCCACATCTACATTGGACTACAACAGGGGTGGGCAACTGTGGCCTTTTTACAACCTGTGGACTTCAAATCCCAGAATTCCTGAGACAGCCAAGCTGTTTCAGGAATTCTGGGAGTTGAAGTCCACAGGTTGTAAAAGGGCCACAGTTGCCCACCCCTGGACTACAAGTAATCCTCGATTTACAACAATTCATTTAGTGACTGTTCAAAGTTACAACAGCACTGAATAAAGTAACTTACGACCATTTTTTACAGTTACAACCTTTGCAGCATCCCCATGGTCCTGTGATCAAAATTCAGATGCTTGGCAACTGGTTCGTATTTATAACGGTTACAGTGTCCCTGAGTCATGTGATCCCCTTTTGCGACCTTCTGACAAGCAAAGTCAATGGGGAATCCAGGTTGATTTAACCCATTTGGGTTATTAATTTAACAACTTCCAGTGATTCACTTAACTACAGTGGTAAGTAATGTCGTAAAATGGGATAAAACTCCATTTTGACATTAACAATTAATAAATTTCTCACTTAACAACAGAAAATTTGGGCTCAATTGTGGTCGTAAGTCGAGGAGAACCTGTATTCAAAATAACATGAAGATCTGCCCGTAGTCTGGATCTTTGACCTCTGCACCAAAACCTTTCATGATGGGGAAAGCAACAGCTATGGTCTGTTGCCCATCTAGGATTCAAGAGCAGATTGTCTCTGGAGGCTCCACTGAGCCATCCATGAATTTATGTAATCTGCCCAATTCTCTGTGAAAGCCGAGAAAATACAATACATTCGCCATTATCAGATTGAGGCTATTTAATGGGTTGACCCCTATGTTTGGTACAAGATTATCCATTTCTTCATATTCTCTTATTTATCTACTTATACCCCGCTTTTATTATTTTTATGAATAAGTCAGTGAACATACTGAATAGACCTTTCTCCTGTTTGTGAGCAACTTTTATTTATTTATATCCCACCTTTATTTTTTATAAATAACTCAAAGTGGCATACAATACTTCCTCTTCCTCCTATTTTCCTACAACAACAATCCCTGTGAGGTGGGCTGGGCTGAGAGAGAGTGACTGGCACAAAGTCACCCAGCTGGCTTTCATGCCGAAAGTGGGACTACAACTCTCAACCTCCTGGTGATTGGCCCAAAGTCACCCAGTCAGTTTTCACACGTAAGGCATGTCACAGTCTCCTGGTTTCTAGCCTGGTGCCTTAAATATTAGACCAAACTGGTTAAAATCTTAAAACAATACCGTTTTCCCCAAAATAAGACATCCCCTGATAATAAACCCAATTGGGCTTTTGAGTGCATGGAAATAAGGCCAAGCGCTTATTTCAGGGTTCAAAAAAATATAAGACAGGGTCTTATTTTCAGGGAAACACGGTATTTTTATTTATTTATTTATTTTTATTTGATTTATATGCCATCCTTCTCCGGAGACTCAGGGCTGCTTACAATGCATTAAGCAATAGCCTTCATACTTTTGTATATTTATACAAAGTCAGCTTATTACCCCACAAACTGGGCCCTCAATTTACCTACCTTCGAAAGGATGGAAGGCTGAGTCAACCTTGAGCCTGGTGAGATTCGAACTTACAGTAATTGCAGACAGCTGGTGTTAATCACAATGCTATTAGTCTGCTGAGCCACCAAGCCCAGGTATTAAAACAATTTCAGCAACTATCTTCATATTCCAGAATGTATTAAGAGTAATGTCAATGGCAAAGAAGCTAACATAGTAGGAAATACCTTTTTCCTCCTCATTTTTGAGATCTGTGGTGAAAGCAATCAAATTGCGACAAGACCAGGCACAGACCAGTGGAATGGATGGGCAGTGGTTACTCTTTGGACGCTTCTCCCACTCACAGATATATGCCAGATCCATTGTGTCTTCCTCAATTTAATAGCAGGGAACTGCTACCTAGAAGAAAATTGCAATTGGAAGCTGCCGTAACTCTTACAAAGAAAAAATAATAATACCAGCTGATAAACCAAAGGGAATCACAGCAGCCATCCCCTGTTCCACTTCTTAAAAGTATGCTGCTTGCAATATTTTGTCCAAAGTTTGGACAAAAGGTAAGGGAAGCAGTAAATGTCTGCAAGGCAGAAGAAGGAACATCAACACAGAGACAGGCAGCAGATATTTCCCCACTCTTCACTATATTAATTCCATCAGATGACCACCATAATCCAAATTGTGTGTCACTGGTAGAGAGTTGGACTTTTTTCCAAGTACGATCAACTGGAATGATAGTCTCTTTTTAATTCAGTTTCTTCCTAAATCAAAGACAAAGGACCTGTATGTGAAATAAATTCACATTTTCTCCTTTTTAACTTTGCCCCCATTTACCTCTTCTTTTTTTAAAAAAAAATTATCCAGGCATGTTTACAAAGGCAGCCACAAAGTCCTCTGCTTTTGTCAAAGGGAGAAAAGCATCATCCTGCTGTCACAATGCAAGATGCACATCCAAAAGGTGCCAAACTGGTGTCCCAACCCTCTTTTGTGATTTGCCTCCAATACCTGCCTTCCCTCTCTCACACACACCCCAAGACATCTCTGAATTGCTGGATCACATCTGGCTGGCCATAATGGTAGGTGTAGCTGAAAAAGTTGGACACAACATGTCATCTCATCCTTTAAACCCCATAAATCCCTAAGTGAGCTTTAAAAGGAATGTAAGGTTTCAAATAGAATCAACGAACCAGTTGGATTAACTGAAACAATGATGATGGAAAAAAATAATGCTATTGAGGCAGGCTACAATATCTGTTATTTTTTTAAATGAATCTTTCTAAATCTATAGCCATTGGGAAATGCTTTGCGATCTTATGTTCATGCAACATAAGAATATGTAAGGTAGCTGTAGATATTGGGAAAATGAATCCTTGGTGTCCTCTTGAGCTTGGTTGTTTTCCGCAGTCATTTCATTGCCCAAGAAATGGACAACAACAGGGGTGGGCTTCAAAAATTTTAGCAAGGGGTTCTCTGCCCGATTGCTGGTGGCCATGGCCATGATGGGCGTGGCCTAGTCGGCCTCCTGCACCACAGCAGGGGGGAGGCATTTTTGCCCTCCCCGGGCTCCAGAGGTTTTCTTCAAGCCTCCAGGAGGGTGAAAATGGCCTCCCCAAGCTCCGGAGGCCTTCTGGAGGCTGGAAACTGGCCCATTTCCGGCCTTCCTGAACTTCTGGTAGGCCAGTTTTTCGCCTTCCTCGAGCCTCCACGCACGCCCTGCACTTACCTGCATCCAAAATGAGCTGCGTGGGGACTCCTGGGAGGGGCGGGTTGGGCAGGGCCAGCCAGGAGTGGGGTTTGGGGCTTCTCCGAACTGCACAGAATCTTAGCTAGAGGTTCTCCCCAACCCCCAGCAGCCCACCCCTGGACAACAACCAAGAAAACAACCAAGCTCCAAGAGCACCAAAGATTCCACACTTCCACCCTGACCTACAAACATTTTCTTCTATTGTTACTTTTCTTCCTTGTTGCAATTTGATTTGAATGCCATTAATGGTTTTAAATTGCATTTATCACAACCAGGTATATGCATTAGCCATAAATGTTCATGCAGACAAGAAGGAGCTAATTAGGCAATTAAAACCAGCCCTAGCATCAAATTAAAGCACTCTCTGTTCAGCCTTTTGCCTGAACACATCCCATGAAAAGATCCCACTATGTCTCTGCTTTAGTTGTCAAAATGTGCTTCATGTTAGATAGTTCTTCCAGTATTTTGTGTCCCTAATAGTAGGGAGAGTGAGAAGAGATCTTGATCTTTGTGACTGTAACTTTCCTCCAAGTATTTAAACAGCATTATCATTTCCCTTCCTTATCTGTCTCTTCCCCCAGTTAAATATATCTGGTTTCCTCAATCTCTCCTCATGAAGGCCTTGTTTCCAATTCCCTAATTAAACTTGCACTTTTTACAATTACTTTTTACAATCACTCCAGGTTTTTTAAAAGGGGATATTTGGAACTGAACACAACATTCAAGGTGGATTCTGAGCTATGCAGTATTATCATAGAAACTGCATTTCCTATAATTTGGGACCTGTGCTTCTATCAATGCAGCCCAAAACTGCATTTCCCCCTTTTTTCAACTATGTTGCACTGCTGAAGCATATTCAGTTTAAGATCAGTGACAATTCCAAAAATCTTTTCAGATGCATCGCCACTAAGCCAGGTATCCACTATCTGACAGCTGGGGAATTCTGGGAGTTGAAGTTCACAAATCTCAATGTCACCAGGTTTAAGGAACACTAGTCTAGATTTTTGTATCCTAGATATGATGGTTCTAAATATGACAGGTCTTCCCTCCTTCTGTTCACTCAAGTCATTCATGAAAATGTTAATGGGTACCATTTCCAGGAACAAACCTGTAGCTTCCCATTAAATGCCTTATTATTCCAGGTTTATCCCAATTTGATTTTTAAAACATGACTATTCTGAGTGACTTCATGGCGCATAATCAATCAATCAATCAATCAATCACTCTTTGAATATGGTTTTGAAGGCATCTGTGTTTTTTCCTTAATTGATCTAAGTTGCCAATACAGGTAGACCTCGATTTACGACTACAACTGTGCCCAAAATTTGTTAAGTGAGATTTTTGTTAGGTGAATTTTGTCCCGTTTTATGACTTTCTTACCACAGTTGTTAAGTGAATTACTGCAGTTGATAAGTTAGCAACCCGGTTGTTAAGTGACTCCGGCTTCCCCACTGACTTTGCATGTCAGAAGGTCACAAAAGGGGACCACATGATCCCCCTGGGACACAGCAATGGTTATAAATATGAACCAATTTTACCAAGCATCTGAATTTGAATCACATGATCATGGGGTGGGGGGAGATGCTGAAAAGGTACTTTGAAAAAAATGGTCATCAGTAATTTTTTTCAGTGCCATTGAAACTTTGAACGGTCACTAAACGAACTGCTGTTAAGTCGAGGACTACCTGTAAAAACTACAGTTAGCACCCTGTCAAATGCTTGCTAAACTCAAGCTGTATTAAATTCATAGCATCCCACAAGCTACCAAAAACCCCAAACCAGTAATCACTGCTTTGTATCCTGTGTAATGGCTCTAAAAGATTAATGCCTCAACAAACGATGCAAGGGGGAAAATTACTCTGGAAGTATAAACTCTGCAGCAAAAATATCTTCCGAGAATAGCTTTAAAATGTTGAGATGTTTAGCATTCTTTCTTGCTTCTCCTCCCCCCCCGTTCTTCCCAAATGAACTCTCCCATATCCCCCTACTTACCCCAACCATCCATGCGGTCCAGCTCCCGTGCGCATGCGCCAAAATATGGGCTTTTCTCTTTAACGCTGTCTAATGAAGTGCCTGATATTCATGTGAAATAAAGTGAAATAGAATCTTTTAAAAGTTCACCCCAGAGAAAAATTTAATCTTCCCAAGCCTCTTTTGCTGCGAAAAATCAAATTCCCGTTTCTTTTCGGGGTTCTTAATAAGGACGAGCACCTCTGATCTTAATTCCTACCCAAACCTTCCGCGATAATTTGCATACGTCCCTTCCCATCATGCACCCCGAAGAAAGAGAAAAATCAGATAATTTATTGAAAAGATTTTAAATGTATTTTAATACTATGATTTAAAAAACACAGAGAGCTAAGATCATCCTTCATAGATGTAAAAATAACGAGCATATTTGAAATTTACATTATCTCATCATAACTATACAGCTACACACGCAAAAAGCTTTATATACCGTACGAGGCACAGCTAAATTTGTGCTCGCTTCGGCAGCACATATACTAAAATTGGAACGATACAGAGAAGATTAGCATGGCCCCTGCGCAAGGATGACACGCAAATTCGTGAAGCGTTCCATATTTTGCAACTAGAACAGACCTCCCTCGCAGCCTCGTTTGCCTACACTAAACTATTTTTTTTACAAAAATCACTAGCTTCTCCAAACAGGTTGTGAGAAGTGTTTGGAAAAATGAAATTATTGAGTATTATTTTTTAGAACAGTAGAGAGGCATTGAAAGTGAATAAATTTGGTTGGAGGTATTACCAAATTATGAGTTTAGATTGCATCATTAAGTTGGTTCCTTTTTTTAAAAGGAATAAATTGCCGCTCCCTCATCTTATGTGCATTTTAATGTTGCTGTATTATGTGTATATTGTGTCTATCACTGATCTTTAAGTTTTAAATATACACTTAAGAATCTATTTAGAAATTTATTTATTTAACATATGGCAGAAATATTAAAAAGTGCATCACAATTAAATTCTCAATGAGCTAATATTTATTTATTTATTTATTTATTAAATTTATATACCGCCCTATTCCTGAGGGACTCAGGGCGGTGAACAGCGAACGATAAAAATACATGTAGTACAAACGTTAAAAAAAACCAATTAAAATATACTAAACACTCTGGTCCTAGATAATTCAAGACATTCCAGTTTAAAATAAAATCAAAAGCAATATAAAGGGAAAGTTAGGCCAGGTAGGCCTGCTGAAACAGGAATGTTTTGAGGGCACGGCGGAAAGTACGCAGATCCGGAATCCTCTGTATCTCTGGGGGGAGCTTGTTCCAGATGGTGGGTGCCCTCACAGAAAAGGCTCTCCCCCTGGGGGCCGCCAGTCGACACTGTTTGGCTGACGGCATCCTGAGAAGCCCCTCTCTATGAGAGCGTACTGGGCGGTGAGAGGCTATTGGTGGCAGAAGGCAGTCTCGTAGATACCCCGATCCTAAGCCATGGAGCGCTCTAAAGGTGGTAACTAAGACCTTGAAGTGCACCCGGAAGACCATTAAATATTAAATATTAAATATTAAACTATTTAAGGTAGTCCTTTGTTTAGTGACCTTCATAATGGCACTGAAAAAGTGACTTAGGATCATTTTTCACACCTACAACTATTGCAGCATCCCCATGGTCATGTGATCAAAATTTGGAGGTATGGCAACTGAATCATATTTATGATGGTTGCAGTGTCCTGAGCAGAGGTGGATTTCAGCAGGTTCTGACCAGTTCTGGAGAACCGGTAGCGGAAATTTTGAGTAGTTTGGAGAACCCTTAGTATAAATTCTGACTGGCCCCACCCCCATCTATTCTCTGCCTCCTGAGTCCCAGCTGATTGGGAGGAAATGGGGATTTTGCAGTAACCTTCCCCTGGATTGGGAAGGGAATGGATATTTTACAGTATCCGTCCCCTGCCATGCCCACCAAGCCATGCCACGCCCACCAAGCCATGTCACACCCACCAAGCCACGCCCACAGAACCGGTAGTAAAAAAAATTGAAACCCACTATTGGTCCGGAGTCATATGCAGGGGTGAAATCCAGCAGGTTCTGACAGGTTCTGGAGAACCGGTAGCAGAAATTTTGAGTAGTTTGGAGAACCAGCAAATACCATCTCTGGCTGGCCCCAGAATGGGGTGGGAATGGAGATTTTGCAATATCCTTCCCCCAGGAGTGGAGAGGGAATCGGGATTTTGCAGTATCCTTCCCCTGGAGTGGAGTGGGAATGGAGATTTTGCAGTATCCTTCCCCTGCCATGCCCACCAAGCCACACCACGCCTACCAAGCCACGCGCAGAGAACCGGTAGTAAAAAATTTGAATTTTAACCTTCTGACAAGCACAGTCAATGGGAAAGCCACATTCACTTAATGACCATGTTACTAACTTAACAACTGCAGTGATTCACTTAACAACAATGGCAAGAAAGGTCATAAAATTTTGGGCTCAGTTGTGGTCGTAAGTCAAGGACTACTTGTGCTCCATTTACAAATTCAAAGGTAGTCTATTTATACAGTAAATACATGATGGAGTTGTATATAAAAAGTCTCTGGGATTTCCCTGATATGCATTCAAACTTCAAAGGACACTTTTTAAGATTGAAAAATGCAGTTGTAATGTTAATAATAAGCCAATATTATTTCTAATGCTATTCTTATTGTATTATGTATTTAGAATAGAATATAGAATATTTATTGGCCAAGCGTGATTGGACACACCAGGAATTTGTCTCCGGTGCATAAGCTCTCAGTGTATATTGCATCACATTTGAAGTTTTAAAAATTAAAATATGTTTAAAATTGTTGAAATAAAATAATTGTTATCACACCATCACTGTGCTTATTACAACTACCATTACGGTGAATATTTCCTTGTAAGTACCTGGACCTTTTTGTCCTATAACAAACATAAGGTACTCCTGTTGCGGCAATAATGGGACTCAGACCTCGGAATCAAAAGGAGTTGTATTTATTTGCGCAAAAGGTTCAGAGCAATATAGCCATAGCAACATCTGACTCCTCTCTTATGGAACAACAAGCACTTATATATTTATCAAAAGCAGCAAAACATGGAAATATAGCATATCAGCATTGATTGATTATATTATTGATAGCCCCCTGTTGCTCCGTTAAAGAAGTAAATATCTTACTCCCCCTTCATACAGAATGAGATAATAGGTGTCTTGCAGGAAGTACCTAAGTTTCCAGCAGCTCATTGAATAACTGTGAACTTTGAGGTTTGACATTTTCCATCTCCTTCACACCTTTTATTATTGAACAAGCAATCTTTTATGACCTTTTTATTCTGCCTCACTCCTGCTTCTAAGATGGAATCTTAACTCTGTTTAGAACAAAAACAAATTAGAATTACTTATATATTTATATGAATTATAGCATTCATATTATATTTACCGTGTTTTTAAAAGGCTCATATTGTATTAATAAAGCATAATCATAACAGAAGCTCCATCCACTGTGATGTTCAAAGATGAAAAGAGTCACAAACGCTCTCTGTAAATGAATCTATCAAGGCTGAGCCATACAGAGGCTGGGTAGAAAAGGAATTTACAGAAGAGAAGCCTAAGAACTGATAAATTGCAAAGAAGTTGTATTTTGGAGCAAAGCAAAATATGGAACGCTTCACGAATTTGCGTGTCATCCTTGCGCAGGGGCCATGCTAATCTTCTCTGTATCGTTCCAATTTTAGTATATGTGCTGCCGAAGCGAGCACAAACTAATTTTTGGCTTGAGAAGTATTTAAAGGTTATTTCACCAGTTTTTCTCAAGTTATGGTGATCAATGCCATAACTAGGATTTGTTTTTTTTTTCTTTGTATATTCCAAATATTTCTTCCCATTCCAGTGAATTGCTTTACAAACAATGAATCTACACCCTTTAAAATTAATTTTAAAAACGACAGGCTTTACGGAGTTCCCCTAGTGCATGATGGGAGGCGCCTATGCAAATAAAGTCATGCTTTCCTCTATCTCTCGATCAAGCACACGATACTGTTCCCCTTTTACTTCTTTTCTTCAATGAATACTATTTTTCTCGTGCATTCCTGATTTTTTCCCCCAAAACACTTTGGAAAAAGTGCTCAATGTATCAAAAGGAAAAGCTGCTAAATGTAACCCTATCTGCGGGCGGCATACCGCAGCCCTTCAAACATCCCGTTGCTGCTGTTCTTTACACGCGAGGAAGGGGCTGGCAAGGCAGGGTTTGCTCCGCGTGCAGATTTCCACCGTCCGTGCCTTGTTTCCACAGACGAATCTGCGCGTTGCCCCCATTGCAATGCCCATAAAAAAAACCTCGACCCCTCCATTGCATTCCACCCGAAGACCCCTAACTAGAGGCAGCCCCCCCCCCCATCCGAACCCCCTCCCCTCATTGCTTGGCTGAATCCCCCCAGCCTTCCCGCTGCAACAGACTACAGAATAGAATTAGGATAGGATAGGATAGGATAGGATAGGATAGGATAGGATAGGATAGGATAGGACGGAACGGAACGGAACGGAACAGAACAGAACAGAACAGAACAGAACAGAACAGAATAAGGATAGGATAGGATAGGATAGGATAGGATAGGATAGGATAGGATAGGATAGGATAGGATAGGATAGGATAGGATAGGATGAAATAGAAATAGAAATAGAAATAGAAATAGAAATAGAAATAGAAATAGAAATAGGAATGGAATGGAATGGAATGGAATGGAATGGAATGGAATAGAATAAGGATAGGATAGGATAGAAATAGAATAGAATAAGGATAGGATAGGATAGGACAGGACAGGATAGGATAGAAATAGAAATAGAATGGAATGGAATAGAATAGAATAAGGATAGGATAGAATAGAATAGAATAGAAATAGAATAGAATAAGGATAGGATAGGATAGGATAGAATAGAATAGAATAAGGATAGGATAGGATAGGATAGGATAGGATAGGATAGGATAGGATAGGATAGGATAGGATAGGATAGAAATAGAATGGGATGGGATGGGATGGGATGGGATGGGACAGGATAGGACGGGATGGGATGGGACGGAACGGAACTGAACAGAACAGAACAGAACAAGGATAGGATAGGATAGGATAGGACAGGATAGAAATAGAAATAGAATGGAATGGAATGGAATAGAATAGAATAGAATAAGGGTAGGATAGAATAGAATAGAAATAGAATAGAATAAGGATAGGATAGGATAGGATAGGATAGGATAGGATAGGATAGAAGAATAGAATAGAATAGAATAGAATAGAATAGAATAGAATAGAATAGAATAGAATAGAATAGAACATTTTATTGGCCAAGTGTGATTGGACACACAAGGAATTTGTCTTTGGTGCATATGCTCTCAGTGTACATAAAAAGACAAGATACATTCCTCAATAATCACACTTCCCATCACTCCCAAGTTCCATACTTTGGCTGGAATCATGGACGGTGGAGTCCATCCTGCTCTAGGCATTATGGAATGGGTATTCCCTCCAGGATCATGGTGGTAGGGAGAAGATCTATAACAGGGGTCTCCAAACTTGGGCAGTTTTAAGACTTGTGGACTTCAACTCCTTGTATAAAGAAAACATCCTGCAGAAAGCACAGCTCCAACTCCTCAATGAAAGAAAGAATCAAGGAGTATAAATCCTTCCATTCCCCACCATCCAGTCAGAGCCGAAGAAGCTTCTTGGATGAGAAGCGAAACGCCTTCAAAGAAAAACCAGAAAGTCCAGTTGCCTCTTGGGGAAAAAAAAACACCTTTAGGACAACTGTGACCTGGATGACTGAAAATCTCCATAGAGACACTGACAGGACGGTGGGGAATGGAAGGATTTCCCCACCTGGCTAGGTGGCTCATTGGTTAAGACACTGAGCTTGTCGATCAGAAACGTCGGCGGTTCGAATCCCCTAGTACACGTCTCCTGGGTTGGACTAGATGACCTCCAAGGTCCCTTCCAACTCCAGTTAAAGCCCAGTTGCCTCTTGAAAAAAAAAAAAAGCACCTTTGGGAACAACTTTTTAAGATGCCCGGATTTCAACTCTTAACTCGTGAACTTCTGCATTGCACTGCACGCGAAGTACCACTGTTCTCACATCACTAGTTCCTCATGCAGGCAGGTAAGCCACATCAAAAAAAAAAGGACACCAACCCCGACGGGGACAACGGGCTTGTAAGGGCCCAGGTTAAATCCAGCCCTGCCTCCCCACCCCGGGCTGACGTCACTTCCTGCTAGGGAGGCTCCTAGGCCGGGTCTGTCCCGTCCTTCGGGCGTTCGAGGAACGGAGAAAGAGGGAAGGCGGTGGAGGGTGGGGAGGGGGGTGTTGAGCAGTCCGGGCAGCGATGGTGGGGCTGAAAAGGGGAGCGGCTGGAGGGCTGAGGGGGAGCCAGGAGGAGCAGCTGCCTGGAGTCCCCCTGGACCAGCCCTACGGGTGAGTAGGAGGAAAGCTGGAGGCTCCACAATTGTCTTTGTGTGTCCCATTCCTTGCATTGGATTCAGGTCCAGGGAAAGGATCTGAGCCCCTTCCCCTCTGATAGACTGCCTTGTCATCTGGAGGCTTTTGTGCTTTAATAACGCAGACGTCTCTGAAGTCGAGTCGGGTAGGATCTGATTGTAAAAATCCAGCCCATCCAGGACCTTGAAGGTTGGGAAGGCAACAGCTGTCAGTCACCCTTGCCACCTTGTTTTGGGTGATGTGTTTTTCCTCCTAACCTGGAGGTTTCATTTTTAACAAAGCCCCTCCTTATTCAGGTCTGTTTTATTGAAAGCCTTAAATGACTCTCACAAATCCCTTGGCCCCATTACACACATTGCTGACCCTTTTGTCAACCTGCCCTTGGGACATCCGTCTACCATCTTTGATGGTATTAGTGCTTTATGCCAGTTGTCTGAAGAGGTCTGCTGAAAAAGGAAATCTATTATTTTATTTTATGTAAGTAATAACGTATAGTGTTTTAGTACAAGAAAAAAAAAGCATTGCATTATTTCCTATCCATAATCTGATGGCATTCTAACTTTTCACTCTTTAAACCTTTTTCCACCCTTATTTTTATTCAAAGATTGAGGAAATGGTCAGCCATCAGATGAAACTCTTTCTACCTACCTATGATGCAAACTTCCTGAGAATGATGGGTATTGTAGACTAATACAATGTATTAATTTTGGTCGTAGTCCTTATTATTTTCCTCCTTTTTCCATTTTATGGGGAATATTCTCCATCATTATTCATTGGAAACTTTATTTTTTTATTAATAAATTTACTGGACACCCATCTTAACATAGGGTAACTGGGCGGCTTACAGTTATTTATGTATATGATTTATATAGCCACTCATCTCACAACAGAAACTCTGAGCAGCTTCCAGCATTTAAAAACAATGAAAAAACATAATATAAAATAAAAACAGGCCAGGAGTCAAACCAATGTCGGCAAATTATAACTACATCATTGATTTTAATAAACACTCAGGCTTCTATTCCCGCAAACCCAATCCACATCTTTAGAGCCTCTGTCTGTCCCACTACCCCCTCCCAAAGAAAACCTGGTTGGTGGGAGCCAATCTAATTTTAAAGAAGGACATTATTGCAAAATGCAAGGCTTCATTGCATATACCATAGAAAACAATGAACCAATATAACTTGATGCCTGTTGACTCAAAAATAAAACCCACAACTTTCCTCAGTGCTTCCTCTCCAGAGTGGTCAGATTGCCACATTAACAAAATGTTTTCTTGTAGTTTGACTATTGAAGAAGCAGGTGGCTTGCACTGACCCAGATTCTTAAAAAAAGTTAATACTAGTATTCCTCTTGTTAAGCAAACAGGCAGAATGACTAAACTCTACAGGTAGTTCGTAATTTATGACCACAGTTGAGCCTGAAAGTTCTGTTGCTAAGCAAGATTTAACTAAGTGAGTTTTGTCTCATTTCACAACCTTTCTTGCCACAGTTGTTAAGTGAAATACCGCAGTTGTTAAGTTAACATGGTTGTGATTTGGCTTCCCCATTGATTTTGCTTGCCTGAAGGTCACAGAAAGTAATCAGACGACCCTGCATTTGATGGCACTGCAACCATCATAAATACAAGCCAATTGCCAAGCGTCAAAAATTTTGCTTACATAACCATGGGCATCCTTCAGCGGTCATAACTGTAAAAAAAGGTTTATGAGCCACTTTTTTCAGTGCCATTGTAAATTCAAGCAGTCACTAAATGAATGGTTGTAAGTGGAAAACTACCTGCAATGGGAAAGGATAAAGTTTGTTTTTTTTTTTAGATCTCTTCAGCAACCCCAGCCAAAAAGATTTCTTGTCCTGGAAATCTGCAAAATTCTTTTGAGAAAATAGGAAATGCTGAAATCGGTTACTGTGAAGAGGAAAATAATTGAACTTTTTTTAGCTTCACTCCAATCTGCCATGAGGCTTGACTCTTCTGGAAGATGATAAATCATAATGGAAAATTAAGTGAGGGGAAATGGATTTGTGCGGTATTGCTGCAGGATTTTTTTGTTTTTTTGTGTATATTCGTTTGGAAGATTAATTCCATCAGCCAGATTTTTCTTTGATAAAAGTAGACACAAAGTCACCATATATTGAACTCACATCTGAGGGATGGGATGAATGAGTCTATGTATTTTTTAGGACTGCCAAATGGAAATACCTTGCATTGCCTTTATGTGGGATTTCCCAAGCTTTTCTACAGCTCTAAGACTCACTGCAGGTCCCTCAACCAAGTACAGGTAGTCCTCAAACTTAGAACCATTTGTTTAGTGACCCCTCAAAGTTACAACAAAATAAATGTGAAAGCCAGGTTTACTTAACTGTGTTACTAATTTAAACAATTGCAGTGATTCACTTAACGGCTGTAGTAAGAAAGGGCATAAAATGGGGCAAAACTCACTTAACAAATGTCTTGCTTATTTTGAAGTCAGTTGTGGTTGAAAGTTGAGAACTACCTGTATAACTAGACTTCATACAATAGCCTGGGCCATCTTTTGTAGCTCTGGGATTGATTGAATTGCCAGTACATAGGAAAGATTGAGCCAGGGTGGGGCAGTGATTAGAGTGCAGTACTACAGGCTACTTCTGCTGATCACCAGCTGCCTGCAATTTGGCAGTTCAAATCTCACCAGTCTTAAGGTTGACTCAGCCTTCCATTCTTCTGAGGTGGGTAAAATGAGGACCCAAATTGTTGGGGGGAAATAGGCTGACTCTGTAAACCGCTTAGAAAGGGCTGTAAAGCACTGTAAAGCAGTGTATAAGTCTTAAGCGCTATGGCTATGGCTAGTTCATTGTTATCCTTTGGAAGAATCCAGCAATTGCAAGATAAAAATATAGGCATGGAAAATGTGTGTAGATATAAGCATTGTTCGTAACATCTCAATAGATCCTCCACGTTTAAGAACAGCCTTCCTCTAAAAACTATATGGTAGGAGAATGGCAGGAGAGTCCTACAGCTTCTCTTGTTTTTCCTGGCCATCAATGAAAATTGCTTAGGTCCAACTGGGATTTTTTTTTAATTTATTTATTTTGCAGTTAGCTGTGCTGGCCCTTGAAGCATTTGCAAAAAAAAAAGAGAAGATAAAGAGTCTATATAGAGTTAAACCTTTGATTTGGGGTGTGTGTATAATTTTATCTTTTGCAGAAGGATTGAAGATTGCTTGCCCCCTCTGGCCACCCCTTCCGCCAAGAGGTTTTCTCCAGCCAAACGGAAGCAATATTACATCAACAAAGCCATCCGCAACTCGGACCTCATTCCCAAGGCTAAAGGGAAGAAGAGCCTCCAGCGCCTGGAGAACAGTAAGTGGTTGGTAGGCAGGCTTAGAAACTCTTGGGTAGCTAGCCGTTACCTCTTGATTACTTATTAAATTGATCAAAGTCCAGAGCAGCCTTTTCCAACTCAATGTGTTTCAAAGGTTTGAACTATTAACTTATATCAACCACAATTACTCTGGCTAGAGGATTCTGATCGTTTGGGCCCCAGCATTTTTAGAACTGTTCAGTGATAAAAGTAGCTCAGACCTTTCCAAACTTTTTCCTTCATTACCCAGAACTGCTTTTATCAAAAAATCTTATTGAACTTTGAGGACAGGTAGTAAAGTCCCTCCCTTCAGTACTGTCATAATGTCTAATAGTTGCTGAATGAATGGTCGTAATTCGAGGACTATCTATGTTCTGAAAACAGTATCATTGAATGATCTTTATCTCATTGTCAGGCCATTGTCACTTTTCTTTCGTTGGGGGTGTTACTTGGAGCCCTGACAGTCATTTCAACAAATTTCTATTGGTAATTTCAGCAATTTCCATTTTAGGAGGAGTACTTTGGCAGGCTTTCAAATATATTTTAGTCCGCAAGGCAATGTTTAAGTCCCTGTTGTGATGGGTAATGACTGAGTTTGTGTGCCATTACTCAACGAAAAACCACTTTTACCCAATTTTGGATAATTGATGACTGGTGAATAGCTCTTCAGTTCAGGCCAATCAAGGCCATTATCTTCCAGACTAGTTGGGACTAGCTGTTCTCTTATTTTAATATTGAAATATAAAGGATGGACAGCCATTTGCCTGGAATGGTATGAGAATGAGGTATTGGACCTATAAGGTGACTTCCATCCCTATGATTCTATGCCTGAATAGTCCCAAACAGGTAGCTATTAAGGCCAATCTGTCTTGGTGCTACCTGAGGCATTGAGGAAGTGATCATGGAGAACAGAGGTGGGTTTCAGCAGGTTCTGACCAGTTCTGGAGAACTGGTAGCAGAAATTTTGACTAGTTCGGAGAACCGATAGTAAAAATTCTGACTGGAAAAATAGGAGAAAAAGAGCACTGTGTGAGCAGTCTTAAATTTCTGTACAAAAAGGGGGATAGGAAACTAATGAGTACAGGTAATCCTCAGCTTACAACTATTCGTTCAGCAGCTGTTCAAAGTGGCAACAAAAAAAGTGAATTATAATTGGTTCTTGCACTTGCAAGCTTCACAGCATCCCCCAAAGTCATGCGATCAAAATCTGGACATTTGGGAATTGGCAAGTATTTACAATGGTTGCCATTTGAGACCTTCCCAGCAGCTTCTAGTCAGTGGGAGAATTCAGATTTGATGAGTTCATTAATGATTCATTTAACAACTCTAGTGATTTGCTTAACAACCATAGCAAAAAAAGGCCATAAAATCAGGTGTGATTCACTTAACAACTGCCTTGCTTAGCAACACAAATTCTGGTCCCAGTTGTGGTTTTAAGTGAAGGATTACCTGTAGTTAAAACAGTGCTGGCAGCATGCGATTGAATGTGCCATGCTGCCTACTGATGTACCTAAAAGGTTCACTACAGGTGGTTCTCGACTTACGACCACAATTGAGCCCAAAATTTATGTGTTCGGTAAGAATCGGTTGGTTTTGCCCCATTTTACGACATATCTTGCCACATTTGTTTAGTGAATCACCGCAGTTGATAAGTTAGTAACCCGATTAAGTGAATCTGGCTTCCCCGTTGACTTTGCTAGTCAGAATGCTGCAACAGTCATGATGAACCAGTTATCAAGCATTGGAATTTTGATCACATGATCAGTGGTGGGTTGCTACCAGTTCGCCCCAGATTGGCTGAACTGGTAGCGGCGGTGGTGAGAGGCTCCACCCACCCACCCGGACGCTTCTGCACATGTTTGCTCATGTGTGCGCAAGTGCACACACATGAGCAAACCAATACCAAACTAAATTGAAACCCACTACTGATGGGGATACTTCAAAGGTTGTAACTGTGAAAACCGTGATTGTCATAAGTCACTTTTATCAGTGCCATTGTAACTTTGAACAGTCACTAAATAAACTGTTGTAAGTTGAGGATAAGGGATGCGGTGGCTCAGTGGCTAAGACGTTGACCTTGTCGATCGAAAGGTTGGCAGTTCAGCGGTTCGAATCCCTAGTGCTGCGTAACGGGGTGAGCTCCCGTTACTTGTCCCAGCTTCTGCCAACCTAGCTGTTCGAAAGCGTGTAAAAAATGCAAGTAGAAAAATAGGGACCACCTTTGATGGGAAGGTAACAGCGTTTCGTGCACCTTTGGAGTTAAGTCATGCCGGCCACATGACCACAGAGACGTCTTCAGACAGCGCTGGCTCTTCAGCTTTGAAACGGAGATGAGCACTGCCCCCTAGAGTCGGGAACGACTAGCACATATGTGCAAGGGGAACCTTTACCTTTTACCTTTAAGTTCAGGATTATTTGTATTAAGGTACATGCATGAAGTTTCATATTTTATTATTAATTCTGTGCATTTCTAGCACGATACCTAATGACCCTCCTTGAGCGGGATGACTGCGCCAGTGAAGATGGAGATCTTGCCCATCCTGCCCCACCCAGCATTTTTACCCAGGCCTGCAGCAATGAGACTTATATGAAGGTAGGGGCTCTCTATATTTTTTTTCTTTAGCTGATTCCTCTTCCTTGGAAACAGCATCTCCCTCCAAGCCCAGTTTTGCATTTTCTGTCCTTAAGTGACATCACTGGATGGCGATGTAGTAGAGGTTGAAACATACTGCTACCGACAACCTCCCATCGACCCGTGCGCTCCCACAGAGAGGGCCCCCTCGGGGTGCCATCAGCCAAACAATGTAGGCTGGTGACCCCCAGAGGGAGGGCCTTCTGTGTGGGGGCACCTACCCTATGGAACCAGCTGCCCCCAGAGATAAGGAGAATCCAAGACCTCGGTGCTTTCCGTCGTGCCCTTAAAACTTTCTTTTTTCAACAAGCCGGGCTGGCTTAACATATTTTTAAATATTTTAATTGGTTTGTCTTTTTAAACTGGGCCAAATTAATATATATTCTTTTAATTGTTCTTAATGTTTGTATTGTATGTTTTTATCTGGCTGTACACCGCCCTGAGTCTCTCGGGAGAAGGTGCAGTATATAAATTTGAAATAAAATAAATAAATAAAATAAATAAATAGCCTTCAGGTGAGGATTTAAGTCAGGAAACATAAGGAACTTGCTCCCAAAGTGATGGTACAAGAATAAAATAAGATGAAAATGTGACAGTATTATTGCATGTCGAATCATGTCTTTATTTACAAAGGATTAGAGTTTATGGGTGAGTCCGGAGAAGATTCTGCCCACTGTAACTGTGCTGTGAGAGGTCAGCAGTTGGGGATAAAGGGAGAATTGGAATGGATTGTACCCAGCTTTGCTCCCCAAATTAATGTTTCCCCCTAACAGGAGAAAAAGCTGCATACAATAAAGAAAAGGCTGTATTGGCTGTGGAACTCTACCATTTCCTCTTTCACTGAAAGCAAGATAGAACATAGAATCATAGAGCTGAAAGGGACTTGCTGATCTTTTAGTCCAGGGGTCTCCAACCTTGGCAGCTTTAAGACTTGTGGACTTCAACTCCCAGAGCTTTGCTGGCTGAGGAATTCTAGGAGTTGAAGTCCACAAGTCTTAAAGTTGCCAAGGTTGGAGACCCCTGTTCTAGTCCAACCCGAGACCTGATATCATCCCAGTCAAATGGATGTTCAGTCTGTATTTGAAAACCTCCAGTGAGGGAGCAGTCACAACTTTGGGAGGCAAGCTATTCCAGTGATTTAATTGTTCTAACTGCGAGAAAATTGCTCCTTACTTCTAGGTTGGGTCTTTTTTAAAAAAAAGTATTTTCCATCCTTTACTTCCTGTCCTACCCTCTGGTGCTTTGGAGAATAAGTCAAATCCCCTCTTCTCTGTGACAGCAGAGCTCTGGATTTTTCTCCTCTGGGTTCTGCCCCCTTTCGACCTACGCCAGCCAAAATCTGGCCATAATGTCTGGCAAAAGCAGAAATTGAAATCCATCTGGAAGGCACCTGGTTGGGGGAAGGCTGGAATAATTAGCTAGTTTTGATTTCTGTTCCTCAAAGAAGAATTGAGTGGCAGGCCTCTAGAAATCAATCCCTGGTAGGTTTTTTTTTTTTAATTAACTTTTAAATTAAAAAAGGGGTGTTATACAGGAGGGCACTTTGTGCTGGATGTCCTGAAGTGATGCCCTTACAACTTGGTGATGTAACGTGTAAGGAATGAGCACGGTGGAAGGGAGTGTTGTGTGGAGAAAGATAATGGAATATTACAGGATAAAGTGTTGCTTTGTCACACTTCAGGCATTCTTACTGTGCGGTACATGGGTGGTGTTAGGTTTTTTTAAAGTGCCATGGAAACAAAGGGTCTGTGTAAACCTGGGCATTAGACGACTGGCAACAAGGTTGTGATTTGGAAGATGATGTAAGAAAAATGACACTCCCTGCTGAATCATTGAGGAACAAAGCTGAAAAATCATGACTTAGTCAGAGAGGCAGAGTGGTGTAGCAATTACGATGTTCGACTCCCAGCAGGGTGATTGGTTGCAGCTACTGTATTCTCTCCCAACCCAATGTTATCCAGTGGAGTTTCTCACAGAGTTGTTGTGAAATAAAACTGAAAGAATCATAGGGTTGGAATGGAAGTTGAAGGTCTTTTAGTCTGGCCCAGGAATCCTCAAACCCTCCAGCCAAAAGGCAGTCCGACCTTTGCTTGAAGACCTCCAGTAATGGCATCCCCATGAGTCCAGGAGCAGGTTTGTTCCACTGCCTAATAGACCTCACGAACAAGAGATTCCTTCTTAGTTTGAGTTTGGATCTCCCTTTTTTTGAAATCTCCACTTGTTAATTCTTCTCCTACCCTTAGAGGTTATAGAGAATGAACCCCCATCCTCTTCCCTGCCACAGCCCTTCAAGTACAGGTAATCAACAACTTATGACCAGTCACTTAGCAACTGTTCAAAGTTACGATGGATCGCCCTAGAGATACTTATGACTCTGTTCAAAGTTATGTCAGCTGCCAATCCCGCCCCAATCACAATCATTTCGGACACTCAGCTACCATCCCTCATTTACAGCCATTTGCGTGACCACATTTTATGTTTTTGTCGAAATCTGTTCATAGGATTTAGCTCTCAACAGTCTTACCCTCTTTGTTGCTTCTAGTTCCACAACATCCTTCTTCCATTTTAGGGCAGGTAGAACTGGATCCAGGGACACGGTGGCTCAGTGGCTAAGATGCTGAGTTTGTCGATCGAAAGGTCGGCAGTTCAACGGTTCGAATCCGTAGTGCCGCGTAATGGAGTGAGCTCCCGTTACTTGTCCCAGCTTCTGCCAACCTAGCAGTTCGAAGGCATGTAAAAAATGCAATTAGAAAAAATAGAGACCACCTTTGCTGGGAAGGTAATAGCGTTCCATGAGCCTTTGGTGCTTAGTCATGCCAGCCAAATGACCACGGAGACGACAGCGCTGGCTCTTCGGCTTTGAAACGGAGATGAGCAATGCCCCCTAGAGTCGGGAACGACTAGCACATATGTGCGAGGGGAACCTTTACTGGATCCAGTACTATGAGTACTGTCTTCACTGCCTTTGTATCTATAGAAAACACAGAATATACAGTAAATATACAAGGACAGTTTTTCCCCCATGCCATCACTCTGCTAAACAACTAATTTCCACAATACTGTCAAACTATTTAGTAAGACTGTATTAATATTATTCTTCTCATCTTTCCTATTACCTATCTCCTTTTCTATGTATGAACTATAACTTGGTTGCTTGTATCTTTACGATTTATATTGTTTTATTTAGTTTCCTAGTACAATTTATGTTGATTCTATCACAGAGTTGTATCTTATGATTTATGATGAATGTATTTTTATGATGACTATGATCATGATTTATCAATTATAGCTTTTATTTACAATGAGAGTTTATGCACAGAAGACAAATTCCTTATGTGTTCAATTACACTTGGCCAATAAAGAATTCTATTCTATTCTATTCTATTCTATTCTATTCTATTCTGTTCTGTTCTGTTCTGTTCTGTTCTGTTCTGTTCCATTCCATTCCATTCCATTCCATTCCATTCCATTCCATTCCATTTATAATAATAAATATCAGAAAAGTGATACAATCCTTCAGGGCTAGGTAAAATACTTCATCACCTGCATATTTTTTTTAGCCTGCGCAAATTTCAAATAAACTCAACAAAGAGAAGAGCAGTCTGGAATTGGGTGTCTTTTATCAAAGGAGAAGCTATATGATGGCAAAGCCTAAGAAACTCCCCCTCTCTCAAAATATCACTTTAATTCTCGATATATATATAATGCTAAACAAGGATTTCTTCAAACTTGGTCTATTGACCAAATCAGCTAAGTTTATATAACACATCAAGACATAAAACTTAAGAAATCAGAACTGAGAACCTACTTTGGGCTTTACATGGTATACAGTATATTAGTTTGGATGTATTTATGGTGCTTAGTCAGCTGTGAGTTAGTAAACGCATGTAATAAATAGAGTCTTTTTAAAAATTTCCCTTTGAAACGAAAACATCCCATCCTCTTCATTCAGTTAATAAGGTAAAAAAGCATTCCTTGCTGGATCCATCAATTAAGTGGTTGATGCATGCAGCCCTCTCTGATCCAGAGGTAAATTTGCTTTGATTACTGCAGATGGCAAAGGAGAGGCATTGGAAATGGGTTTATAATTTGTATTTATTATGTCCCTAAGATCTGGAATGATTTCATGAACCGGTCCGGGGAGGAACAAGAGCGAGTCCTTCTGTATTTAGAAGAGGAGGCTTCAAAAAAACCGAAAAACAAATTGCCTGATAAAGCTGTGGTCAACTGGAAAGGTACGGAAAAGACATTATGGGCAAAAAGGACATTATTGGCAAAAAGAAGTCTCTGTATAGACTTCTTCAGTATAGTTTAAACCAGGGGACTCCAACCTTGGCAACTTTAAGACTTGTGGATTTCAACTCCCACAAGTCTTAAAGTTGCCAAAGTTGGAGACCCCTGGTTTAAGGCACCGGACATAAATCAGGGAGTTTGAACAGGAGGAAGAGAAGGTTTTTGGTCTTGCTAGTTAATAATAGCAATAGCACATAGACTTATATACCATAACGCTTTACAGTCCTCTCTTAAGCGATTGACAGAGTCAGAATATTGCTCCCAACAATCTGGATCTTCATTTTACCCACATTGGAAGGTTGGAAGGTTGAGTCAACCTTAGCCAGCCAGGATCAAACTCCTGGGAATGCAGAGTAGCCTGAGGTACTTCATTCTAACCACCGCGTCACTACGGCTCTTTATGAATGGAACACCCATATCCAAGACCAGTCTACCTGTGAAAATCAACCCAACGCTTAGAACTTGTAGGCTTCCAAAATGTATTGGCTTTGCCCCAGAGGAATGAGATATTCTTCCAGGATTATTTGATGCATTTTTGGTTACATTTTTTTTCTGTCTCTTTTCTTCCCTCTTGTTACAGAGCATCTTCCGTTCACACCCAAAGACTGTTTTCAGCGCATCAGCCGACGCTTACGAACCACCCTGAAACGAAGTCGGATTCCCATGGTACGTTCTATCGGGAACAGCAGAAATGGTTTATGCAGATAGTCCTCAGTTTATGACTGGTTGGTTAGTGATTGTTCAAAGTTACAACAGGCTAATTTTGTCCTGGATTCAAAGTTCCAACAGCTGCCACCCCACAGTCACATGAACGCATTTTAGGGGCCTAGCAGCTAGCCTGCAATTATGGCCATATGACCACGATTTAAGTTCTTTGCAGGAAACGGTCTTTACTTTCAGTTTCCGGCAAAAACATTCATTGCAGACAATGAATTCACTTAACGATCGCACATGATTCACTTAAGGACTGCTGTAAAAAATAAAATTAGCAATGTTCATATGGTGACCCACTTAATGACTGGCACAGCTTAACGTAATTCCAGGTTCAGTTGTGGTTGTAAATCAAGGACTACTTGTATTTAGGGCTCATTTCAAAGCCTAGTTTGTTTACAAAGTAAGTAAACTACCATCCTGCTTGGCATATAAACCTCTGATTCTAGTCTGTACAGGTAATTCTCAACTTATAATGGTTTGTTTAGTGACCGTTTGAAGTACAACATCATTGAAAAAAGTGAGTTAAGACTGTTTTTCACACTTACGACTGTTGTAACATCTCCATAATCATGTGATCAAAATTCAGGTGCTTGGTAACTGACTTATATTTATAATAGTGGCAGTCATCACTTTTTGCGACTTTTTGGCAAGCAAAGTCAATGGAGAAGCCAGATTCACTTAACAGCTGCGTTACTAAGTTAACAACTGCAGTGATTCACTTAATAACTCTGGCAAGAAAAGTCATAAAATGGAGCAAAGTTCACTTAACAACTGTCTCACTTAGCAATTTTAGACAATTTGGGCTCAGTTGCGGTCATACGTCAAGGATTATGTGTAAATGCATAGCAATTCCTGCTCAGCCTTTCTTCTTCTCTCTTTTCTAGTGAGTTTATCACTATATAAGAATATCCAATGTGTCTGGAAAGATCTTGTTGCAGTGCTCAACTGCAACATCTTGTCACCTTTATTTTTGTTTTGCTTAGATTGTTCAAATTGCTAATGTTTTTCCTGGATCTTTGCCACAGACTTGTGAGGTAGACCCGTAACTTACACCCATATTACAGAGGGAAACTGAGGATAAAAATAATCCCACTTTATGAGGCCTCATGCAAGTAGGAAGCATAAGTGGGATCTGAACTGGAGGCGTTCTGATCAATAGTTCTATTTCTGAACCACTCTGTTGCACCAGTAAATATATGAGTAGAGTAAGTATGTTGCTGCTCCTTGTTGTAGATTATAGATCAGTATTTTTCAACCTCGGCAATTTTTAAGATATTTGGACTTCAACTCCCAGAATTCCCCAGTCAGATTGGCTGGCTAGGGAGTTCTGGGAGTTGAAGTCCACACATCTTAAAGTCACAGTTTTAAAAAAAAACACTGATGTAGATTTTCCCTGTTGTAGATTGGAAGATGCAGCTTGTTGTTGTTTTTTACAGGAAACCCTGGAAGGCTTAGAGGAAGAGTTACTGGCTTTTTTCTCCACTAATCCTCAAGCTGTCTACACATCCATGATGGACAATAGGTAACTATTGCTGACTGCTATTCTCAGCAATGACTTCAGCACGCAAAGCTTGACCAGACCATCAACTAGTGTGTGTATTTTGAATGTTGAAAGCCTGTTAGGATGTTCTCCTCAAATGGCCGTCATGGGGGTTTACAAAATGGCAGCTGGGATGGGCTTAATCAGTCACCAAGGCCTTCTCTGATACCCTAGAATGCTTATTATCTCCCCAACTTCTTTTTCTTTTCATTTTATCTTCTTTTTCTTTTCATTTTCTGGGCAATTCTGTACCAGACCACTCTGTTTTTTTTAGTTACTGAATCTGCTTATGGAATTTGGAGACTTTTTAATATATAAATGAAGATATTGCTTGAGGCCTGACTCCTTATTTTGTGAGAGGCAAGCTTCTCATTTCCTTTTTAAGTTAAAATAATTTATGATAATGATAATAATTAGGTAAGGATGAATAGGAAGCCTACTGAGTGCCAAGGGAACTATCCAAAATCACTATAGTTTTCCCTCAAGCTAAACAGCACTCAGGAAAACACTTTAAAACAAAGTCACACATTTCTTCTGGAGCTTTGAAAGTTGAGGGGGCGTTTTGTTCTCATTTTCCAACTGTTTTGATCCAATTTTCAAACTCTCGTGCCTTGAATTTATCTGTGGCCAATTTGATATCCTCCTTTTTAAATTACAAAGAATTTTGGAGGCTTTTTCTGTAAAACCAAATGGCTGTCCAATCTCTTCTTAAAAACCTCCAGTGATGGAGCACTCACAACTTCTGGTGGCAAGCCGTTCCACTGGTTAATTGTTCTGTCAGGAAATGTCTCCTTAGTGCTAGAGGAGGGCCAACCCAAAACTTGTAGTCCATGGTTTGTTTCTGCTTTTTAGAACACTCAGGGGATGTTTTGATGTGTGAAATAGCCAGGTGAGGCCTCACAGCTGTTTGACAATTTAACATTTTTCACTTCCAAGGGGGAAAAAACGGCCTTGTTGAAAAGTGATACGATCTGGGAGAGCATCAAAAGGCCATATACAACACCCGCAACGTGGTTGGCATGTTACAAAGCTATTTTAAAAACAATGAAATAGCTTATTAAGTAGCAGAGGAACTAAGGCCGTAATGACAAACCTATGGCAGAAGTGGCACACAAAGCCTTCTCTGTGGGCACGCGTGCTATCGCCAGCTGTTCTTCTGGTTTCCGATGCGCGCTGGCCAGCTGGTCTTCGCGAGTGCGGGAGCGGCGGAAAACGGCCAAAAAACAGTCAATTTTTCAAGCCGTTTTGGGGGCTTCTTTTCACGCTGTTTTTCAGGCCATTTTTCAGGCTGAAAAATGGCTTGAAAACGGCCAAAAAACCGGCTTGAAAACGGCCTGAAAAACAGCCCAAAAAAGACATGCGCGCGCCAGCCAGCTGGTTTTCGGGTTTCCGGTGCTTCAGCATGTACACATGCACATGCATGCATGCACATTCCACCTTGGGCACTCGATGCCGAAAAGGTTTGCCATCTCTGAACTAAGGTATAAAAAAGATAGAAAAGGTAATTCTCGGTGTCATTTCTCTTGCTGTCTCTCTTTCTTTCTTTCTTTCTTTCTTTCTTTCTTTCTTTCTTTCTTTCTTTCTTTCCTTCCTTCCTTCCTTCCTTCCTTCCTTCTTTCTTTTTTTTTCTTTCTTTCTTTCTTTCTTTCTTTCCTTCCTTCCTTCCTTCCTTCCTTCTTTCTTTTTTTCTTTCTTTCTTTCCTTCCTTCCTTCCTTCCTTCCTTCCTTCCTTCCTTCTTTCTTTCTTTCTTTCCTTCCTTCCTTCCTTCCTTCCTTCCTTCTTTTTTTTTCTTTCTTTCTTTCTATCTTTCTTTTTTCATTTTATACTGTTCCTCTCACACCTTCTCTTTTTAGGAATCTCAGAGCAAAGCGAGACTCTGATGTTAAGAGAGCCTATCCAACATTCATTCATTCATAGCTGATCTCCTGTTTTTTGCCATTCTCACCTGTTCATAGAATAAGAGAAGCCAGTGGGCAAATGCTATGCTTAAGCCTTTTTTGGTGACTGCTTTCCCTAGAAAATAGCAATAGCCATAGTAATAGCACTTAGACTTATATACCGTTTCACAATGCTTTACAAGCTCTCTCTAAGCGATTTACTGAGTTTGTTGTTGTTGTTAGTTGTGAAGTCATGTCTGACCCCATGGACAACTTTCCTTCAGGTCTTCCTGTCCTCTACTATCCTCTGGAGTCCATTTAAGCTCATGCCTACTGCTTCAGTGACTCCTCCCAGCCACCTCATTCTCTGTTATCCCTTTCTTTTTTTGCCCTCAATCTTTCCCACATTAGGCTCTTCTCCTGTGAGTCCTTCCTTCTTATTAGGTTAGCCCCCAACAATTTTACCGACCTCAGAAGGATGGAAGGCTGAGTCAACCTTGAGCCAGTCAGCATCGAACTCCTGGCAGTGGGCAGAGTCCGCCTCTAATACTGTATTGTAACCACTGCACCACCACGACAATCTTCCAAGTCTGTGCAGGCATCACCTGACAGTTTCATTCTTGTAAAGGCTGAACTGTACTAGCCAAATCACAATGCACTGGCAGGCAAGAGATACAACAAGCTTGAGACTGAGCAGTAGAATTAATCAGCTAGCTCTGTGACAGATAAGGTAGCATTATCCAGCTGTTTTAGACTCCCTGTCCCTCATTTGTTCCCTATCCTTTATATTGGCTGAGAATGAGAGAGATAAAGTACAAACCATTTCGAGCGTTAGACCACCTTTTCAAAGGCTACGACTAGGGTGCCAGGTTTAGAGGTGCCCCTATCTGTTTCTTCCTATTCTTTCAAGAAATGCTACTTCCCCAGGCAACTGTCAGGTGTTCTAAAGCAATCTTTTTCAATCTGTAACAACCATCCAGCTGCAGAATTCTGGGAGTTGAAGTCCGTACATGTTAAAAGTTGCCAATGTTGAAACGCATTCTTCCACATCTGTCCCAAAGATACTGCCTTAGAGTTAAAATTAACTCCACTATCGGTGATAATTACTATAGAAACTTCGAATGTGTATTGTCTAGGGCAGTGGTTGTCAACCTTTTCTTCACCATGGATCCCCTTTAAATACCTTTTGTGGCAATGGATCCCCAAAACTTAACTCGAGATTTAAAGTACTAGCCTGCATCAAATATTCGTGGACCCCCTGTGACAACATTGTAGGCCCCCAGAGGCCCACGGACCACAGGTTGAGGACCACTGTTTTAGTTAACCACTTAAAGTGGGTAAGTGTGCTTAAAGTGTACTGTTACGTTTCTTCACCTGGTCTGATCTCTCTGGGAAGAGAATCCTTTGCCATCTCCCAGGCTTCCCAGATAAATGTGCTTCATGTGCAAATAAGATGAAAGCTATCAGAAGGGGTTTCCCCTCCACGGATTCCTAAGTGGAGCTGTTAAATGCGATTTTCTCTCTCTCTCTTGCAGCTTTGAACGGCTGCTCCTTCATGCCCTCTGCCAGTACATGGACCTCGTCTCTGCCAGTGAGTAACTACATTCTAATATACATGTGTATTTTTATATTTTTAAGCTTACTTGCTGTTGGTTTACTGCTATCTCTCCCAACCAGTAAGGGCTAGGCCACAAGGAGCTGCCTCCCAGTTTACAATCTATCCTTCCAGGCAGATGGTTAATCAAGTCATTTTTCAATACCCATTTAAAGGGACAGTGCAAACGTTTAGTAAGAAGATTCTCAAATTCTTGATTAGAATTGTAGGATAAATACAGTAGTTCCAATATAGCTTCTAACTAGCTTGGCTATCTAGCAAATGTCTCCATAAATATCAAGAGCAGAATTTCAAAATTAATAAAGTGAAGCGCAACTTCATGGAAGGATTAAAAACTGGCCTCTCTCATAGATTGGAGATACCATCTTGGAAGCAGCATGACCTTCTTCCAAGATATTGTTGTTTAGTTTTGGAAATGGACATGCTGTCCTATTGTTTTATGATTCCTGGGGCAGTTTCTATCAAAGATGCTGGTAGAAAGCAAAGATAAGTATTCCCTTTCTGCAGCTACAAAAGATATAGATATTTAACGGGGTGTGTGATCAATGGGGGATCCACTGAAGGTGGCTGTAAAAAGCGTACCTGTGGTGTATTGGAAGCTATTGTGGATATTTTGGACCAGATCTACCTCAAGAGATGCTAGCGGTGAATAGTAACATTCAAAAGCAGGGATCTTCCAGCAACAGGCCAGATCCAGATTACATTGGCCTCCTTAACGTTGTGTCCACCTTTGCATGGTATGTTGGACTGCTTATTGGCTGTAGTTACCAGGCTGTGTAGGCACTAATGCTGAAAAGAGAGAATCAGGTTTACATCAGGGGTGAAATCCAGCAGGTTCCGACAAATTCTAGAGAACCGGTAGCGGAAATTTTGAGTAGTTCAGAGAACCAGTAGTGGAAATTTTGAGCAGTTTGGTGAACCAGCAAATGCCACCTCTGGCTGGCCCCAGAGTGGGGTGGGAATGGAGATTTTGCAATATCCTTCCCCTAGGAGTGGGGAGGGAATGGGGATTTTGCAGTATCTTTTCCCTGGAGTGGGGTGGGAATGGAGATTTTGCAGTATCCTTCCCCTGCCACACCCACCAAGCCACATCACTCCCACCAAACCATGCCCACAGAACTGGTAATAAAAAAAAATGAATTTCACTACTAGTTTACACCCAAACGGTTTAAGAGTTTTATGAAATTTTGCTATGTTGTCCTGCTCAACCATATCCTACAATATTAAAAAAGGAAGGTAACATAGGTTTAAGTTTTTCTGGTTACCTGCAGATTTTCAGCAGTCAGAGCATATGGATTATTAAATTGCCGCCCTATGGCCAGTACACTGCAGATATTTTAATTTAAGCCTCCTCCTCCCCACCCTCAGGCACTGTTATTTTTTTCTTCTTCCCCACCCCATGTATGGGTAAGTAAGATAACTTTCTCCCACAACCTGTCTGCAGTGGCTGCAATTTCAACTGAGCCACTGCATATTTTATGTTTTTTCTGCGTAGTTTTAAAAAAGAACAATTATTCAGCCTTTGGAAAGAAACTGCTACTCTAACCTGCGCAAATGGTTATTGACTGTTTGCTGTAGCTTCACCAGGTATGTCATTAGCCTGGATAGTAACAGACTTGGTCACTATTAGCATGCAAGAGGGCATTTAAGAGTGCAGAAAGGACTTGGCTCTATAAGGCTCATCAAGATATCCATGGGGCTGATTTTGAATTTGCAAGATTTTGGCAAGGAACCTGGTCGAAACCTTGCCCCTTTTACACACACACATATAAAAGAGGTGGGGTTTTTCTTGCAAGGTCACACCCACTCTCTTGCAAATTTGGATCCCCCGTGTACCTTCACTTCTCCATGCATTATCTTTAGGAAAGGAACTGGTGAATTCTTGTTGCATTTTCTTCCCATGGCACGTTTGCAAAACTAAATGAAGTGTTACCGCAGTATGTATATGGTGGAATCAGTGGTGGGATTCAAATAATTTAACAACCGGTACTCCGCCCTAATGACCAACAGGGTGGGCATGGTTATGGTGGGCGTGGCCAGGGGGTATGACAGGCAGCACTCGGCCGCCTGCACCCCCCTGGGAGCAAAAACAGGCTGCGGGGAGAGGCGCACTGCCCCCCCCCGCACCCCATTTTGGGCCTAGTAGACCTCCCTGCAGCCCCCTTGGAGCAAAAATGAGCCTCGGGGGTGGGGGCACTGCAACGTTCCCCACATCCTATTTTGGGCCTAGTAGGCCTCCCTGCAGGCCCCTGGGAGCAAAAATGGGCCATGGGGGGGCGCTGCACCCTTCACCCCCCCGTGCCCCATTTTGGGCCTAGTAGGCCGCCCTGCACTTACCTGGAACCAAAATGGGGCACGTGGGGACTTTTGGAAGGCGCGGGGAGGGGATGGGCCAGCCAGCAATTTAACAACCAGTTCGGCCAAACTAGTGCGAACCGGTTGAATCTCACCACTGGGTGGAATGTTGCCTGGATTCCCAGGAGGGAGGGGCCGCATTCCAGAGGAGCAAGAGGTAGTGAAGTTTAGATAGTTTGGTTGGGAGGAAGAGGCTGAAGACAGCTCCTCCCTAGAAAGTTCTCAGAGTGTATCTTTATCAATGCTAGTAGTTTGCTTTAGTTTGGCAAGAATTCTGTCTGTAGGTGAGGAACAATAAAGAAAACTGGTTTGGAGTAACTCCGTGTGTCTTTCTTGGTTTTGAAGTTACTCAATTGTGGCTACATTACGATGCATGGATTTCAATTCTCAGAATTCTTCAGCCAGCATGTTGGCTAGGGAATTCTGGGAGTTGAAGTCCACACATCTTAACCTGGGGCAATATTGAGAAACATTGATACAGGAACTGGACAATGTGATATGGAGTGTGCACACTATATAATAAATAATGTACATAATCTGGTCAATGGGTTCTGTATTTTTTAAAATTGGCATATATATGGAGATGCCCTGTCTGTCTAGGGGGCATGTATATATGAGACAGTGGAGTAGATCTGCAGCCCCCAGCTTGGTGGCATCCTTCTCTGAATGATTACACTATTTGCCCCACTAGAAAGCAGGTGGCAGGGGACATCTGTAGCCATGTGATGGCTTTTAACATGTGGCTTTCTTTTGAAAATCTCTGCCCTCAGGTTCAAACTACGAAGGAAAACGCCAAATGAAGGTTAGCAACAAACGCACTGTCTTTTTGCCTCCTGAGCTGCTACTGTCCACCTACCTGGAGCAAATGAGCTGATACCCAGCAGAAAAGGATGTCCCTGTCCCACTCCCCGGGCCTGCTTTGGAGATGTCTGCTTCCGTTGCTTTGCAGTATTCAACACCAATCACGTTACACGGGGCTAGGTTCTCCCACCTTCAGATATGCCAATCTTGCAGACTGATATCCTGTTCTGGAATTGGGACCTTGATGTCATCCACAGGTTGTGTATGGTTGCCTAGCAACAGCCCATCTTTCCTCTTTGCTGCTTCGACACCTGGAAGGCCGCAAAGGTCCAGGATGGGAGTGGAGGCAGTTGTCTTAAACCCAGATAGGGAAACTAAAGCCAGGCCTATGGGATCTGTGACATTCAGGCATTATAAAACTACAAATCCCAGCATGCCTTGCTTTTGGCCATCTCCAGGCTTGGCCTTCTGACTGAGCAACCAAGGGAGGCCAAAGCAGGGAGGAGCCCCCACCCCATAACAAATAGATAGAATTCTTTTTGGCCAAGTGTGATTAGACACACAAGGAATTTGTCTTTGGTGAATCATAGTTCAAATACTTTGTTTTGCTTAGGTTAAACTTTTCTACCCAGGTACTATCCAGATATGCTGCAGGCCAATCCCATCATCCCCAACCATCACCAGCAATTATCTTGTTGGTTGGGGTTGATGGAGGCTGTAGTCTCCATGAGTTTTTTGTGAATAGAGAACCAGTGTGTAAATTGAAATAATGAGTAAACAGTGTGACATATTGACCGTACCACACTGAGGTGGGTGGGTTATTGTAATCAATTTCTCATGTTGTCCAAATATTGCTTAAAAGCGCTCACTTTTTAAAGTTTAACTTTATTGTCATTGTATGTATATACACAGTATACCCATGCAACGAAATTCACTTAACACCCAAAGACCAGGCCCAACACACATAACAATCCCCAAACACCCCACTCACCCACCACAAATTTCCCACCCTGAACCACCTAAACATCCACACAACAGACCAAGTAATGCTGTCCAACAGCTCACACTGATGGTGGCCCTTTAGTTCATTGTTGAGTGCAATTATAGCTCTGGGATAAAAACTATTTAGAAAACGTGTGGTCCGAGTTTTGATTGTTCTTTAATTTTTCCATGGGAGACTAATATAATCTAAATTCAAAAGTTCCTCACTTCCAATTCCTTTTTCATTTTCCACCCTTTAAAAACTCCACAAAAACGTTAGGTCTTCATTTTGAAAGATCCAGCAGTACGAAACTCTAATGAGTAAATATGTCACATTTCTCTCTGGCAAGTTTAAAGTTTCTCCAGCATCTGAGACTGACGAAGGAGATAGGTCAGGTTTTCTGTCTCTGCAAGGTTTAAATCTGGTTTCCTAGTTCAGAATGGAAACAAGCAAATAGTCCTGTTGATCAGCCTTCTTCAACCTGGTACCCGTTGAGGTATGTTGGGACTGCAGCTTGCCAAATTTCTTAGAGGACTGACAAAAAATGTTAAACTTCATTGCATTTGGAAAAAATACTCTGTTAGAAAGGTCTCTTTAGTCTTTGAGAGACTCTTCTATTGAGTTGTTCTTTAGATGTCCCAAAGGTGCTTTTTCAGGAGGCAACTGGACTTCCTTGTTTTTTTCTTTCGAAGACGTTTCACTTCTCATCCAAGAAGCTTCTTCAGCTCTGACAGGATAGTGGGGAAATGGAAGGATTTATATTCCTTGCAGACATCCTTTTAGAGGGTCGTTGAAGCACTTGGAGGTTTATCTGTGTCCTCGGGGTCACTTGAGTAGTGCTCCTGGTTCCTGTAGTCTGCCATTTTTTCCTCTGGAAATCCATTCCTACTCCCACACCCTCTAAAACAGTATTGGGTTGCTATCGGTTCTCCCTGGATCAGGTGAAACGATAGCGGTGGCGGCGACGGGAGGCTCCGCCCACTCGCCCGTATACTTCTGCACATGTGCGCACACAAGCGAACTGATAGCAAACTAAATTGAAATCCACTATTGCTCTAAAAGGATGCAGATTACCAGCTTTCTGCAGGGAATATAAATCCTTCCATTCCCCACTATCCTGTCAGAACTGAAGAAGCTTCTTGGATGAGAAGCGAAACATCTTCAAAAGAAAAAATAAAGTCCAGTTGCCTCCTGAAAAAGCACTTTTCAAACAACCGTGACCTGGATGACTGAGAATCTCTACAGACTGTTCTTTAGATGGTGTCCTGATTTAGGCAGGAAGGAATTAAAAAGAATGAACAATTTTTAATTTAATGCTGTTAAAATAAATTTGGATGCCGGTGGTCATCTAAGCAGCTTATCTTTGCACTAATGGGAATGGTTTATATAGAACTGAACTGCCTGAGGTTGGTACCTTTGTTCCCCTTTGCATTTGCTTCAGGTTCAAATGCCTAAATTCAATTCTTGGCACGCTTAGTCACAAGGCAGCCCTATCTCCTAGGGCTTGCTGCCAAAGAAGTATATATAGAATATTATATCCAGCCCATTTTTAAAATGTTCTTACTTGAATCATTGGATATCTTTAAACAGCTAACACTATATCTCAGCCTGGCATTTATAGTGCAAATATTAATATATATACTTTTTTTTAAAAAAAAGACATTTTGTGGGTTTGCAAACTCTCCAGATCAATTGAGTATCTTGTTCGTGACCTTTATCTTTCCAACTCATAATTTAGATGGCTCTTGTTACAGTAGGTTTATATTAGCCATGTTCTTTTGGATTTATGAAGCAAGTGGGCGTGAACTCCCGTAACCCACCTGAACACAATAATCAGAGGGATCTGCAGGATCAGAGGCTTTCATCAAAATGGCAAAAATGGGCATTGCAGTACAGGTAGTCCATGCGTTACAACCATAGTTACAACCATTATGACCCACCGTGGCGCAGTGGTTGGAGGGCAGTTACTGCAGTCTACTTCTGCTGACTGCTGGCTACCTGCAATTTGGTAGTTCAGATCTCACTAGGCTCAAAGTTGATCAGCCTTTTGTCCTTCTGAGTTGGATAAAATGAGGACCCAGATTGTTGGGGGCAATAGGCTGACTCTGTAAACCGCTTAGAGAGGGCTGTAAAAGCACTGCGAAGCAGTATATAAGTCTAAGTGCTATTGCTTTTGCTATAACGGAGCCTGCCCATTACAGGTAATCCTTGATTTACAACCATTCATTGAGTGACCATTCCAAATTACAACAGCACCGAGAAAAGTAGTTTATGTCCATTTTTCACACTTAACGACCATTGCAGCATCCCCATGGTCCTGTGTGACTTGGCAACTGGCAAGTATTTATGACTGTTGCCGTGTTCCCGTCAGAAGGTCACTTTTGCAACCTTCTGACAAGCAAAGTCAGTGGGGAAGTCGGATTCATTTAATAGCCATGCCATGAACTTAACAGCTGCAGTGATTCACTTAACAACTGTGGCAAGAAAGGTTGGGAAATGGGGCAAAACTCACTTAAACAACTGTCGTGTTTAGCAATGGGAATTATGGGCTCAGCTATATTCGTAAAACGAGGACTACTGGTATGTTTATACTGTAAAGTGTAATTTTATATTTTTTGCAGTGGTCATTAAATGAACATGGGGGTTGTAAAACAAATGCCATGTCATTAAGTGAACATCGCAGCTGTTAAGTGAATCAATGGGCTTGGTTTTGCTGAAACAAGAAGTAACTGCTGGTTTTAAGCAAAGCCATTGTAAAGGTCATATGACTGCAGGACACTACAAATGGCCATTTAATGCAGCCGTGTTGCTGAGTGCTGAAAATGTGGTCACCTCATTTTATTATTTATTATTTATTTATTAATTCAATTTGTATGCCGCCCCTCTCCGAGGACTCAGGGCGGCTCACAATGCATTTAAAATCATTATAAAAAACATTTAAGAATTAAAAATATTAAAACTCATTCACACCATTTTGCCGGGGGGTTGGGGGGGTCTACCATAGGAACTTTGTACCTGTGTCGTAAGTTCCCTTTTCTCAGGTAGATCGTAACTTCAAACGGTCACTAAACAACCAATCATAGGTCGAGGACTATCTGTATTCAAAGGCAAGCTCCGCCTTTTTTGTGTGTTTGCATGTGATGCGCTTATAAAAGGGGCGGAGCTTGCATTGTGATGGTGCAATGCTCCTTTTCTGTGGCTCAGCCACTTCCCATAGATCCTTCTGATAACCGATAGCCTTTTTGTTTTAAATTGAAAAATACCCTAAGGATGTTGGATTTTGAAAAAAGAAGAAATGGAGTCTGCAAAAAAAAAAAAGGGAAGGGTAACTGTGTGGGAAGAAAATGCAAGAGTTCCTCTCCCACTATTCTCTTCTGTTGCACTCTGCACTATCTGCCCTCGCAGCTGTTGCCTTTTAATATTATGCTATATATAGATCAGTGGGCTCTAAAAGTAAGCACAATGTGGCAATAAGGCCATCAATTAGCTCCATCAAGGAAGAGCCAGGAGAGCAGCTTCCATCTGGCTTAATTAAGTGTGGCTCCATTAAGCAGGACCTCCATACAGGTCGTGTGTTTTCAGAATAGCAGCCCATTTCCTCTGTCCCAGGCTTCCTAGTTTTGGAGCAAACTTACAGCTAATGAGGGAGAGGGTTTTTCTTTTGGTTTTTTTAATTTCTGCAGCTATGGAAACTCGAGCTCATTTTTGAGAACGGTGTCTGAATTCTTACATCATGTTAAATTATAGTTAAGAGAACAAAACAACTGCTGGATTCACCTAGAACAGTGATTGCAAACATTTTGGACACCGAGTGCCCAAACTGAACACACGCGCATGCCCAAACAAAAGTGTGCATGTGCATGCATGGACATGCACATGCATGGACATGCACGTATGCGCTGCAGAGACCCAAAGACCAGCTGGCCGGCAGGAGGCAAGGCATCCCAAAACCAGCAGCACAGTGGTGAAATCATCCGCGGTTTGCCACTGGTTCACTGCCTGTGCCTGCATGCCAAACATGCGCTATGTGTGTGCTTGTGCAGTGCGTGTGTGTGTAACACACACTGCATGCACATGTGCAGTGTGCACCAAACGCACACTGTTCGCATGCACAGTTCATGCCAAATGCACGCTTCACACGGGAAAAGGACACTTAACAAGGTAAGTAGAACAGCGAGGGGGGAACAGCTGGGCCGCGCGATTTAGATTCACTAGAAAGCAAGATTTCCTGCTTTCTAGCGAATATAAATTGTGTGGCACAGCTGATCGTCGGAAATACGGTTCGGACCAACTGGTAGCTTTTGTTTTACTACCGGTTCGGTGAACCGGTAGCTTTTATCACTACCAGTTCACCCGAACCGGTGCGAACCGGTAGGATTTCACCACTGCAGCAGCACGGCAAGAGGTAAGATCTTTTTCTTTCGTGAGCTTCTGTTTCGTCGTTTGCAGGGAAACAGAAGTTCATGAAAGAAACGCCACAGGGATTTGACCTGGGGTGACAGTGCACATGCCAGCAGAAAGGGCTCTGTGTGCCACCTCTGGCACGTATGCCATAGGTTCGCCATCACGGGCCTATAACATCACACTGTCAGCCGTGGTTCAAAAAACAAAACAAAACCCAGTGGCTGAGTTCATACAATCTACCAAACCTTAGCCCTATAAATACTATTATGTGATGTGTGAATCCTGTTGCTATATTCCGGTTGGAGTCCACCTTTGTAGAACAAGTGGTGCAAATTGGGTATATATACTTGAAATGCTTGCTTTGATTACTCCAGGCATTCAGTTTTTGGAATTACATATCTCCCAGCTGCAGTAAAGCCACCCTGGAAAACCTTTTTCAAATTGGCAGAACCCATACTAACAGGTTATTTTTTAAACAGCAGTAAATAAATAGATAATAAATAATAGAATAAATAGAAATAAAAGTCAGTTTCAAAATCCCGCTTCAAACCACCATTCCCAATCTGGCCACTCTATTGTGCAAAATGTAACAATGTATTTTTTTTTCTACGTATACATATCTATGTATATGTATATATATGTATATACACATCTATTAATGTGTTTTTATTAAGAATTTATTTCAGTTCTTCAAATTGCTGGGGATTAACCAACAGAGATGGAAATCAAACTTCTTATTGATATAAAGGATCTGAAACTGCTCATACAAGGTTACTGGTGTTTTTATCACGATTATAATTTAGGTTTGAAATTAATAATCTGATGCCGTAAAATGTGGTTCAGGGTGACTGGTTGTTTAATGTCCTTTAGTCTTGCAAACCACGTGCAAGCTACTGGACTACAGAAAAACAAGAAAATCCTCATAACCATCTGTTGGTTAAGCGAGGCCTGGAAAGAAGGCGGATATTTCTAGCTCAGGGTTTTAATGAGAGATCCTTGGTGCTTTCTGTAAGGAGGTAAATATTTAAAGGGGGAAAAAAAACATTCTAAATTTGGTGAGTTTTCTGCTTTCCTCTGAGCATCTCATGTTCTAATCTCACCAAGTTCATCCCCAAAATGTTGAGTCTGAAGTGTTAAATTTATATTTACTGACAAAGAAATAAAATTTAACACAAAAATAGTTTGTCGCGAAAGCAACTGCCTGCGAAGGCTCCTGAAAGGCAAAAGCGGAAACAGTATGCTCCGTTCTGGGGTGGGCTTCAAAAATTTTAGCAAAGGGTTCTCTGCCTGGTTGCTGGGTAGGCATAGCCATGGTGGGCGTGGCCTAGTTGGCCTCCTGCACCATGGCAGGGGGTGCATTTTTGCCCTCCCCGGGCTCTAGAGGCTTTCCTCAAGCCTCCGGGTGGGCGAAAACGGCCTCCCCAGGCTCTGGAGGCCCTCTGGAGAGGCCAGAAACAGGCCCATTTTTTGCCCTCCCCAAGCCTCTGTGCATGTCCTGCATCCAAAACGGGCCGTGTGGGGACTCCTGGGAGGGGAGGGGTGGGCAGGGCCAGCCAGGAATGGGATTTGGGTGTTCTCCAAACTGCACAGTATCTTAGCTAGAGATTCTCTCGAACCCCTGCTAAACCCCAGCAGTCCACCCCTGGCTCTATCCCATATTTCGGCAGACCAGGTTGCCCTGATTTAAAAAAAAACAAAAATACTCATTCAGTCTGAAGACTTCTGAAGCTGATTCTCCCATAGTCTATCTTGACATGGGGAAGTTCCTACTTGGTTCTCAGCATTCTGATAATTGATACTGTTTTTCCTTTTGGAGTGAAGGATTTTTGCCCCCTTCACTTTATTCCATTTAATACTGCTTGGAGTCCCCTCAAATAAAAGAAAATCATCCACACAATAATTTCTTGCCATGATGTTGGTTGCTTGCCTTGGCAGCGACTAATACAGGGGTTCAACAGGGCAGGGGTTCAGTGATGCAGGTAGTCCTTGACTTACGACCGACCATTTAACAAGTGTTCAGATTTATGAAGGTGCTGGGGAAAAGTGAGAAAAAAGGTCCTTGCACTTATAGGTACCTATGGTTATGTGATTGTGATTTGGGCACTTGGCAACTGCCATGTATTTACAACAGTTTTAGCATCCCTGGGGCATGTGGTTGTCATTTGCCACCTTCCGAGCCAACTTCCAACACACACAGTCAGTGGGGGAAGCCAGATTTGCTTAACAATTACATGATTTGCTTAATAACCATGGCAAAAAAGGTAAAATTGGGCATGGCTCACTTAATGACCTCATCACTTAATAACAACACCTATCCTAATGGGGGGGGTGGTCGTAAGTAAAGGACCACCTTTGCATCCATTCTAAATTGGAGAATTCCAAAAAGCACTGCAGAATTGCTTGCTACTTAAAAAAAGAAGACTGCCTTTTAAAGCTCTAGTGAATTATTTAACAGGTTAATCTCCTGTCAATGAAAGATAAATCAGAACACCTTTCTTTTTAGGAAACCTTCCATCCAAATTCTGATTTATAGGTCTCGTTCTTATTCTGGTTTGTGAATTTTCTTACACGCTCAGAAATATAAAAAACCAAATTGCTGTGTTATTTTATTTTAATCATTGTCAAGCCATAAGAGTCATATTGTGAATATTCTGCTTCTTAAGGAATGTGTGCTTATTAATGATTTGTGGGGGTGAGGGTTCATTTTGAAATGATGTCTTTGTTTTTCTTTTTGCTTAAAAAAAAAAAACTCAGCTTTTACCATAGGGTGAAAAAATGCTTGAGTGAGGAAGGGTGAGAACCATTGCTGTGTGAAAATCGTCTGTAATTTTTAGCAAGCAGTAAAACTTTGCACGTTGGAAGATACCACTTGTCTGGATGTGTAAAAGTCCCTATATGAAAAATGAGGTGTGCTCCATGTGGAAATTGACTCTTGTAAATACTTGACTAGAAACTACCAGCTTATTGTGTGGAATATTAGTTTTCTTAGGCTAAGATGATTTAGGCAAGGGATTTCAAACATGCTCCTTTTGTGGTAAAGTCTAGGCCCCGGGTAACTATGGCAACTTTATGACCTGTGGACTTCAAATCCCAGAATTCCATGCCGGCTCAGGAATTCTGAAAGACAAAGTCCACAGGTCATAAAGTTGCCTATAGTTGCCCCTGATTTAAGGCACAGCTTTACTATATGCTTCCAAAGAAATGTTGAAACTGCACCCAAAGTTTGGTTTTTGTGACAAGAGTCTACCACGATCACTGTGCAGAGTGTTTCTGTGTAAATAAACATTGTTACTTTAAAGCGATGTGTTCCATGCTTGATTTCTAAAGCCCTTTGCAAGTTTTGCCTCTTGAAATTCATTGAATTGGCAGAGTTTTCCAACAAAGATATGAACTACACACCAACCAGAGATCCAACAGGTTAAGCGATCTTTGATATACAGTGGATATCAAAAATCTATCCTCACCTTTAAAATGCCAGGTTTTTGAGATGTAAAAAAATCACCAAGATAAGTCACTTTAGAATTTTTTCCACCGTTAATATAACATACAGTATAAGCTATACAATTCAGCTGAAAAACAAATTGAAATCTTTTAGGGCAGGGGTGTCAAACTCGCATCGTCACGGTGTCATCACATGACATATCACAACTTTTTCCCTTTGCTAAACCCGGCGTGGGCGTGGCCAGTGTGACGCATCAAGCTATGACATTAATCTGGATTTAAGTGATGGTTCAAAATGGCATTTGGTAAAACAGAAACAATAGAGTGGAAAGCTGCAAGAAAGAACCACGCTAAATCAGATGAAAGTATGGCCAGATATGACTGGCTGATGTATAGCAGCAACAGTAAAAAATCAGGAACTCAGAAAAGAAACCCATAACATTAAAACATGCACCATATATAAAGTATAGAATATAAAATGCTGAAAAAGTGAGCAATTGTACAGAAAATTAACCAATATTGGTAGTCCTCGATTTACAACCATTTGTTTAATGACTGAAGTTACAACGCCACTGAAAAAAGTAACTTATGATCATTTTTCACACAACAGTTGCGGCACCCTCATGATCACGTGATCAAAATTCAGATACTTGGCCACTGCTTCATATTTATGACGGTTGCAGTGTCCAAGGGTCATGTGAACAACTTTTGCAACCTCCTGACAAGCAAGAGTCAGTGGGGAAGCCAGATTCACTTAACAACTCTGTTAATAACTGCAATTATTCACTTAACTATTGCAAGACGAGTTGTAAAATGGAGCAAAACTCACTTAGCAAGGTGTCGTGTTTGGCAACAGAAATGTTGTGCTCAATTGTGGTCATAAGTCGAGGACTACCTGTATTTAACCAAAGCATTCTGTAAGACATTTACTATTATTGTCACTAATAAAATGCATTAAAAATGGCATGAATCAAAAATCATATCTGTGTGCAGGTAATTCTCAACTTAAAACCATATGCTTAGCCATCAAAGTTACAGTGGCACTGAAAAAAGTGACTTACTATAGTTCCTCACAGTTAACAACCATCTCTGCATTGCCACAGTTACATGATCCAACTCAGGCACTTAGTAACCGACATGTTTTTACAAAAGTTACAGCAGCAAGATAGGTATGGCTGGGAGAAAGTAACTGACCCAGAGTCTCCTCAAGAGCTTCTATGGTTGAGGGGGACCTAGAATCTAGATCTCCCTGCTCCCAGTCCAGCATTTTCCCTACTACTGGCTCTTGGACTGAAAGGGAGGGGCTACCCAATTCAGCCAATGAGTTCATGGCTGACAGGAGTCCAGAACCAAGAACTTTTGTGATTCCTAGTTCAGCACCTTCCCTGCTGCTCCATTCCAGCCTGCACCAGCGGGAGGAGCTGGCCCAAAGTCAATCAATGAGCTGCTGTGGTTGAAGAACTAGAACCCAGATCTTCCCACTCCTAGTCCAGCACCTTCCCCACCGCTCCTGATTGGCTCTGGAGAGGGAGCAATGTCAGCCAATGAGGTGCTGTGGTTGAAAAAGAATTGTGACTTCCCTATTCCTGGTCCAGAACCTTCCCACTATTCCTGATTGGTTCTTGAGTTGAGAGGGAGGGACTGGCCCCAAATCAATCAATCAAGCTTTTGCGGTTGAAGAAGGAGTAGAACCTAGATCTCCTCACACCTAGTCCAGCACCTTCTCTATTGGACCATACTAAGAATGGTTGATACATTTTAATTCATCCAAAGGTTTTTAAAATAATGTGAAATTTGCCTCTCTCAAAATTGCACTGTGGACGGCATCAGCTCTCAGGATAGTACATTATCAAGTAGGGGCTCAATGGTAAGGTCAGGCAACAGGACTTACCCAACAACTATTTTAGCATTCTCTTTCCACAATGGTTATCCAGATGCTCCAGAGAAGCCTGTAAGCTAAAAAAAGAACAACAACAGTGCAACAAATCATTTAGATTCTGTTCCCCGGACACTGGCGTTTAGACCATGTTGGAGTAACATACGGCAATCATTGCTAATAGCTATTAATAGTCCTACCTTCTTGGTTAGGCAGAGTAACTATGAATTTATGCACAATGAGATTAATTTCTCACTGGATCTTTAAAGCTCCTTTTGAATTACTTTACAGTAGGAAAAGGATGGTGAGATCCTTGCCAGGATTTTAAGTTTAGATGGGGAAAAGAGAGAGAATGAGTCACATAGGCTTATTATAAGTGCTGAGATAATAGTGTACTGGCTAAGCATCAGGCTAGAAACCCAGAGATTATGAGTTCTCCTACCTTAGGCACAAAGCCAGCTGGGTGACCTTGGGCCAGTCACTCTCCTTCAGCCCCAGCAAGCGGGTAATGGCAAACCACTTCCAAAATCTTGCCAAGAAAACTGCAGGGACTTGCCCAGGCAGTCAAGTCTGATTCAAAGGCATGTGTGTGCATGCGTGCGTGTGGAAACCAATGGTGAGTTTCTCCCGGTTCAGCCCGGTTCGGCTGAGCCGGTAGCGGTGACGATATGACGTCATCGAACCAGTTCTCTTTGTCTGGGAGTTGGGCCCTCCCGCTGCCCCCGCATTATTCCTACCTTTATTTCTTCTTTTTTAGCCCAGCAGAGTGGATTGCCTCACCTCAGCTGAGCAGATATCTAATGTGCTTGCGCGGAGCGCAAGTTTGGTGCGCGTGTGAGCGAAGCGCATGCACGAAGAGAACTGGTAGTAACGCCGGTTGGAACCCACCACTGGTGCAAACACACATGCATGCGCACCAGTGGTGGGTTTCAAAATTTTTTACTACCAGTTCTGTGGGCATTGCTTAGTGGGCATGGCATGGCTTGGTGGGCATACCAGGGGAAGGATACTGTAAAATCTCCATTCCCTCTCCAATCCAGGGGAAGGTTACTGCAATATCTCCATTTCCTCCCGATCAGCTGGGACTTGGGTGGCAGAGAATAGATGGGGGCGGGGCCAGTCAGAATTTTTACTACCGGTTCTCCGAACTACTCAAAATTTCCGCTATGGGTTCTCCAGAACTGGTCAGAACCTGCTGAAACCCACCTCTGATGCGCGCGCGCGCACACACACACACAAAGATACACAGTTGATTGATGATGCGTGATGCATCAAGAAAGCTGAAGGATATCAAAAAGAAGTCACTATGGGCCCCATTGATTATGGAAAGGCCTTTGACTGTATTGACCATATCAAGTTGTGGAATGTGGTAAGGAAAACGGGAATCCCAAAACATCTCACAGCCTTCATATGAAACCTATAAACAGGTCAGGAAGCCAAGTCCAGATGCAACATGGTGAAATATACTAGCTTCAGGTCAGCAAAAGAGTGAGACAAGGGTGTAAACTCTCCTCTTATCTATTCAGGCTGTAAGTTGCATATATACAGGTAGTCCTCCACTTACAACAGTTCACTTAATGACTACAAAGTTACATCACTGAAAAAAGTGACTTTTTTTCACACTTACGTCCATTGTAGTATCGCCATGGTCACCATTAAAATTCGGATACTTGGCAACTGAACTCATATTTATGACAGTTGCAGTGTCCAGGGAGTCACATAATCACCTTTCGCGACAATCCGACAAGCAAAGATTCACTTAACCATGTTACTACCATGTTACTATGTTACTAACTTGGCAACTGCAGTGATTCACTTAACAACTGTGGCAAGAAAAGTCATAAAATGGGGCAAAACTCATCTAACAAATGTTTCACTTAGCAACAGAAACTTTGGACTCAATTATGGTTGTAAGTTGAGGGCTACTTGTATTGAGAAAGCTAAATTGAAAGAAAGAAGATGACTATTCTAAATTTGGTGGAGAAATATTAATCATCTTCCCTTTGTGGAATGACATCACTCTGAAAAAGCAAATGGTCTGGAACATCTAGTAATGAAAGTCAAACTACTAGTGACAAAAATTAAATTTAAATTTAAAATTAAATTTAAAGAAGACAAAACTAGCGACAACAGGCAGTGTACAGCAATCAGCCTTAGAACTGACAATGGGGACATCAAACTGGTGGAGAGAGCATGAATTTTAGGATTTCAACAATAGAGATTAGATTAACAGAGTTGGAAGGGACCTTGTAGGTCATCTAGTCCAACACCCTGCTCAAGCAGGACACCCTACACCAGTGATGGCTAACCTTTTTGCCATCGCGTGCCAGGAGTGGGAGTGGGGGGGGTCGCGCACGCACATGCCCACACCCATAATTCTATGCACCCCGCCCCTGTGCATGCACACGTGACACACCACCCTGTTCCCCCCGTTCCTGGCATGCGATGGCCCAGTAAGCCCATTTCTCTCTCACACCTGGCTCCAGAGCTCTCTAGGAGTCTGGGGAGGACAAAAACGGCCACCCCCAGCCCTCCAGAGGCCAGAAATGGCCCGTTTGCCAACTTCCGGTGGGACCGGAAGTTGGCAAATGGGCCATTTTCGGCCTCTGGAGGACCTCCAGGGGAGTGGGGAAGGCTGTTTTCACCCTCCCCAGACTCCTAGAGAGGCTCTGGAGCAGTGGTGGGTTGCTCTCAGTTCGCACCAGTTCACAAGAACCGGTAGTAAAAATTTGTATTAGTTCGGAGAATCGGTAATAACATTGGCTGGCCACAACCCGAACCAGTCCCGGCCCGGTCACCGCTCACTTACCCCGCCCACCTCATCAGAGGCTTTTTTTTTTTTTAACTTTTAAAAGCATTTTTTCTACAACCTCTTTGGCCGAAAAAAATGCTTTTAAAAGTTAAAAAAAAAGCCTCTAATGATCGCGAGGCTCAGCTGGAATCATCAGAGGCTTTTAAAAGCATTTTTTCTACAACCTCTTCAGCCGAACAGGTTGTAGAAAAAAAAATGCCTTTAAAAGCCTCTGGCGATCCCAGCTGAGTTGTCTGATCATCAGAAGCTTCTAAAAGCATTTTTTCCTGCAACCTCTTAAGGTTGTAGAAAAAATGCTTTTAAAAGTAAAAAAAAAAAAGTTGGCCACACCCACCCAGTCACATTACCCCCTGCCAAGCCACGCCCACAAAATAAGCCATGCCCACAAAGTAAGCCACGACCACAGAACCGGTAGTAAAAATTTTAGAACCCACCCCTGCTCTGGAGGCTGGGGATAGCAAAAAACGGGCCTTCCGGTCCCACCAGAAGTTGGAAAATGGGCCATTTCTGGCCTCTGGAGGGCCTCTGGGGAGGTGGGGAAGGCCATTTTTGCTCTCCCCAGATGCCTAGAAAGGTTCTGGAGCCAGGTGGGAGAGAAAAACAAGCGTTTCTCACCCTCACCTCCCACCCCCGAGGGGTGGGATGCCACCTGTGGCACGCATGCCATAGGTTCGCCATCATGGCCCTACATCATTTCTGACAGATGGTAGTCCAGTCTCTTCTTGAAAGCTTCCAGTGATGAAGCTCCCACAACTTCCGAAGGCATCTTTTGTTCCATGGGTTGATTACTCTCACTGTCAGAAAATTCTCCTTATTTCTAGGTTGAATCTCTCCTTGGTCAGTTCCCGTCCATTATTCCTTGTCTGGCCTTCAGATGCTTTGGAGAATAGGTTGACAACCCACCCACCCCTTCTCTCTGTGGCAGCCCCTGAGATATTGGAACACTACTATCATGTCTCCCCTGGTCCTTCTCTTCACTAGACTAGCCATGCCCAGAGGAACCAGCAGCCCAGAAATACCCCACAGGTGGGCAGTAGGATTGAAGACCTTGGAAAAGCTGTTCAGATACTCAAGATATCAGACACTTCATAGAAGTGAAAGTTGAACGTTGAAGAAACAGAATAGAAAAAATGTTTTTGCATTTGAAATGTTGGTATTGGAGAAGACTTGAGAATACCTAGCATAGCCAAGAAAGTAACCAAATAAAATGAATAAATCACTTGAGGCACAATGCCCAAGCTCTGAGCATTGTGCCTCAATGGATTTGTTCAACAATCTGTTCATTTTCTTGGGTATCCTTGATATTCTCAAGAGCCTTCTCCAAACTAGCTCTTTTGAGAGGTCTATAGTGCTGGGGAAAGGTTGAAGGACAAAGGCTGATTTCACTTAATGAAGACGGGCTGGATTACAGCAGCAATGAATGGGAAGAGATTGGGGACAGATTGTCCTGGAGACGCCCTATCAGAGTGGTTGCTAAGAATCCATGTTGATTTGATGGTACATAACCTTGCTCAGTCCTCATCAAGATAATACAGCATTCAATATGTATTCTGATGGTTCTGTTCAGTAGTGCCAGAATTTAATCCTTTTGAATACTGGCACAAATTAAGCCCTGGCATTGGTTAAATTTGAATGGAAAACAATATATGTCTTGTGCTTAGAAATAAAATATTGCACACTGTGTAGACGAGTTCTGATTACTCACTGCTTTAGCCTTTCATGTCTTTTCCTACCATTCTCTCACAGAGACCCTGTAATCTATCTTGTTATGACTTTTGTTTGTTGAAGAGCTCTTTGTCGTATTATTTTTCATGCTACCCATCACCCCCTCAAGCCTCCCAGGATGTGTTGCCTTTGCCTTCTCAACATTGTTTTTCCCTCCCACCCCCAAACTAGCAAGCCAATATTAAAAGTAACAGAATAACAGAATTGGAAGGGATCTTGGAGATTTCTAGTCCAACCCCCTGCATAAGCAAGAGACTCTATACCAGCTCTCGGGCCACAGCCCACTATCAAGCCATGGCCTATTCGCAACCGGGCTGCATGAGCCCGGAGTTTGGGGACCACTCAGTGGTGGGTTCCTCCCGGTTCGGCCTGGTTTGGCTGAGCCGGTAGCGGTGACGATATGACATCACCGAACCGGTTCTCTTTGTTTGGGAGCTGGGGCCTCCCACCCCCGCCCCCCCCGTGTTATTCTTACCTTTTATTTGGCCCCACTCCCAATCTATTGCTGCCTCCCGAGTCCCAGCTGATCAGCTAGAAGGAAAAAACCTGTTTAAACTCTTGCTGTGGGGCTTCAAAGGGCCGCCCTACAGCTGATCAGTGTTAAAAGGCAATGTGGTGGTAGACCGGTGCCTCCAAAAACAAATGAGTAGACCGGTACAGCTCTGCAAGCAGTTAAAAGCCTGGTAGACCAGTACCTCTGTAAATCCTAAAGAATTGTCACATGACCATCAAGCCACACCCACAAATAAGCCACACCCACAGAACCGGTAGTAAAAAAAATTAGAACCCACCCCTGGGACCACTGGTATAAGGTCTTCAGCTTGTAAATGTGCAGAGGGTTGGATTAAAAACCTCCGAGGTCCCTTCCAACTCTGTTATTCTGTTACTTTTAATATTGGCTCGTGTGGCCCGGTTCCCTTCTTCCCTCCCAGCCAGTCTGTCAAGCTGCAAAGATTGGGGTCACAGTGGTGGGATCCTATCACTTTAATAACCGATTCGGTGATCGCGCGCTTCGCAGTGTAACAAAAACTTACCTTCTCCGTTGCTGCTGGGGCGTAATCCAGCTGGGGTGCGGCAATCCGCTGTGCCACGTGAATCAGCTGAGAAAATTTAAGTGAGTAAAGCGCAGGGGCGGGGGGGCAGGCCCAACTGATCGTCGGAGCTACAGATTCGCCCAAACCGGTCCAAACCGATAGAATCCCATGCCTGGTTGAGGACCACTGCCCTATACTATTCCAGACAATTGGCTGTCCTTAAAAGCCTCCAGTGATGGAGAACACCCACAACTTCTGAAGGCAAGTAAAGGTTTGAGGTTGGCACGTTAAGTTGCAACATGCTAGATTTCTACATATTGTTTTTCCAGCAACCTGGGAGGGAGGCATGCAATCTGATGATGTCAAGGGAGGAACCAGGGGCTTCATGTCGGAGAGCCAGATGATAAGGCAAGTGCAACAAGCCACATCAAGACTTAGCACATGAGAAGGAAATAGAGCAGTGATGGTGAACATTTTAAACACTGAGTGCCCAAACTGAAAAGTGTGCATGTGCATGTGCAGACATGCACGCCAGGGGTGGGTTCTAAATTTTTTTACTACCGGTTCTGTGGGTGTGGCTTATTCTGTGGGCATGGCTTGGTTGGGAGGGTAATGTGACTGGGTGGGCATGGCCAACGTTTTTTTTTTTTTTACTTTTAAAAGCATTTTTTCTACAACCTTAAGAGGTTGCAGAAAACAATGTTTTGAAAAGCCTCTGTAATCAGGCAACTCAGCTGGGATCATCAGAGGCTTTTCAAAGTATTGGTTTTACCACCTCTTCGGCTGAAGAGGTTGTAGAAAAAATGCTTTGAAAAGCCTCTGACGTTCCCAGCTGAGCCGCGGGATCATCAGAGGCTTTTTTTTTTTTTTTACTTTTAAAAGCATTTTTTCGGCCGAAGTGGTTGTAGAAAAAATGCTTTTAAAAGTTAAAAAAAAAAGCCTTTGATGAGGTGGGGGGGGGGTAAACGAGCGGCGACCGGGCCAGGGACCGGTTCGGGGGTGTGGCCAGCCAATGTTATTATCGGTTCTTGGAACTACTACCGGTTCTTGTGGTGGAGCAACCCACCACTAATACACGCATGCCCAGCAGAGACCCAAAGACCAGGTGGCCAGCGGGAGGCATGGCATCCCAACACCAGCAGTGCGGCAAGAGGTAAGATTTTTTTCTTTCATGAGTTTTTGTTTTTGTTTCATAGTTTGCAGGGAAACACAAGCTCACAAAAGGAATGTCACGGAGATTTGACCTGGGGCAGCGATGCGTGTGCCAGCAGAGAGGGCTCTGCGTGCCACCTCTGGAACATCATAGGTTTGCCATCATGGACCTAGAGCAGGGGTGAAATGCTCCCAGTTCGGACCGGATCACCCGATCCGGTAGCAATGGCGGCGGATGGTTCGGAGAACCAGTAGCAAAAATCCCTGCACCCCCACCACCACCATGCCCAGCTGAGCCGCATGATTTTTTTGTTTTACTTTTAAAAGCATTTTTTCTACAACTTCTCCCGCTGAAAAAATGCTTTTAAAAGTAAAAAAAAAGCCCCTGATGATCCCGCGGCTCAGCTGGGATCTCAGAGGCTTTTCAAAGCATTTTCTTCTGCAACCTCTTCTGGGGAAGAGGTGGTTAAAAAAATGCTTTGAAAAGGCGCTGACGATCCCAGCTGTGTTCCTGATCAGCAGAGGCTTTTCAAAGCATTTTTTTGCATTTGCAGAAAAAATGCTTTGAAAAGTTAAAATAAAAAAAAAAAGTTGGCCACGCCCACCCAGTTACATTACCCACCACCACCAAGCCACGCCCACAGAACCGGTAGTAACAATTTTTACATTTAACCCCTGATCTAGAGGAATGACAAACTTATGACACACACATACCATAACATTTGGGGACACATGGCGGTGTTCCCAACCCCCGATAACAACTCTTCTGGAAAGTACACCTCATTCTCATGCAATTTTCAGAGGCTGCGAAACTACATATGAATGGGATCTCACATGGCCTCCAGTCCCTCCCAAAAAATCATGCAAGAACAGGGCATCCTTTTGTGCGATTTTGGGAGGCTGCAGAGGCTGAGTGAAAATGGGGTGCAGTCTTGCAAAGTCTCTGGAAGCTCAGGAAGTCATGCGAGCCTCTGAAAGTCACACAAAAGATGTGACCCTGCTTTTGTGCAGTTTATGGAGGCTGCAGAGCAGGGGTGAAATGTAAAATTTGTTACTACTGGTTCTGTGGGCGTGGCTTGGTGGTGGAGGTAATGTGACTGGATGGGCATGGCCAACTTTTTTTTTTCTTTTTTACTTTTAAAAGCATTTTTTCTACAACCCCTTCAGAGGTTGTAAAAAAAAAAAGCTTTTAAAAGGCTCTGATGATCAGGCAACACAGCTGGGATCGTCAGAGCCTTTTAAAAGCATTTTTTAAGCAACCTCTTCGGCCGAAGAGGTGGTAGAAAAAATGCTTTTAAAAAGGTCTGATGATCCCAGCTGAGCCGCGTGATCATCAGAGGCTTTTTTTTTACTTTTAAAAGCATTTTTTCGGCCAAAGGAAAAATGCTTTTAAAAGTAAAAAAAAAAAAAGCCTCTCTATTCTGCTCCATTAAACCATCTTTCCAAGCAGCCTCCAAGTCTCCAATGTCTTTCTCCCCACTTGGAACTGAAGCAGAATCCAGATGGATATTTCTTCCAACACGTGCAATTCAACTCGCACAAGCGATGAGCCGGGGCACACACACGTACACAGCAGGGGTGGGTTCCTCCCGGTTCAGCCCGGTTCGGCCAAGCTGGTAGCGGTGACAATATGACATCACCGAACCAGTTTTCTTTGTTCGGGAGCTTTTGGAAAAATTAGTGTCATCTGAGAAGTGTTGTTTTCATATCTCAGTGGGAGCAGTTAAGAACCTCTCCAAAATGATTACTGTTCAAAGCATAACGCATCTGAGGTATGGCAATCCACTGTGCCATGCGAATCAGCTGAGAAAATATAAGTGACTAAAGTGCAGGGGCGGACCCAACTGATCGTCGGAGCTACAGATTCACCCAAACCGGTCCAAACCGATAGAATCCCACCCCTGATTGAGGACCACTGTCCTATACTATTCCAGACAATTGGCTGTCCTTAAAAGCCTCCAGTGATGCTTCTCTTTCTTTGAAAAAGTGAATTCTGTTCATCTCGTTTCTGAGGAGGCCACAACCCTCTAAAATTGCATTGACTAACTTCAACTGAAAATGACTGAAAAATTGCAGTGCTATTTCCATACATTTACCAGTGTATAAATTTAATGTTATAAATCTTCCTTGGTATAAAAGAAAATAAAGCTACTGATATAAGTTTCATAATGAGGAACCAAGTTAAAAGCTGCTGACTAGAAATTACTGAAAACATTCTCTTTCAAGTCTTTCATCTTCATCCCTCCAAATGCAGTGAAGACAAGATTTTTAATTAAATAACCTTTTGGAAAAATTAGTGTCATCTGAGAAGTGTTATTTTCATATCTCAGTGGGAATAGTTAAGAGCCTCTCCAAAATGATTTCTGTTCAAAGCGATTGAAGAGTCTACTTCGACTCTACTTTGCTTTTGCACTGAGATGTTTAATTTTTCCCCCCAAAATTACTCCCTCTTCTTTCTTTACAATAATCTAGTACATTTATAAAATTGGATGTAATTTACATTTCAAAAACAAATAATAGTGTGACCTTTAATCAGAGGATTAAAGGATTATCACATGGTATGGCTTGCTTTCTGCTTTCCTAACTTCATATGGTCCTTAAGCAACTAGTAAGCGAAGGACCATCTGTACTTTTTTCATATAGAGTATATAACTTCCTTTTCTATTCAATCTACATTTATTTAATTTCATTTATTTATTAATCAATTTTATCCTGCACATCTTGCCTTCACAACTCATTTCTTTGGCACTCTTATCATTTCTAATCTTTTTCATCTTGCTTTACCACTGAAGTCTATCATCAGAAGAGTATCTATGCAGGGGATGGAAATTATCATTGACATGGTAGTTCCTTATTTAATCATAATTACCCGTTCCTGTTCATACAATGTGTGTTTATATTTCTCTCGATATATCCATTCTTACAACAATTTTGTTCTTCCTTACGACAAAATAGATAGAAATGGGTGATTTTTTTAAAGAAACATTAGTTCTTCAGAACAAAACATCAAACAACCTATCTAGTTGATGTCTTGATACTCCTCCATCCATTTCTCCATCATTAATAAATAGTCTATCAAAATGTCATTTCTTTTACTTTTTTCTCCACATTTGATGTACGCCTGTAGCCAAGGGGTGCTATATACTGGCAAAGACCACCTCTGGCTGGCCCCAGAGTGGGGTGGGAATGGAGATTTTGCAATATCCTTCCCCCAGGAGTGGGGAGGGAATGGAGATTTTTGCAGTATCCTTTCCCTGGAGTGGGGTGGAGTGGAGATTTTGCAGTATCCTTTCCCCAGGAGTGGGGAGGGAATGGGGATTTTGCAGTATCCTTTCCCTGGAGTGGGGTGGGAATGGGGATTTTGCAATATCCTTCTCTCAGGAATGGGATTTTGCAGTATCCTTCCCCCAGGAGTGGGGAGGGAATGGGGATTTTGCAGTATTCTTCCCCCAGTAGGGTGGGAATGGAGATTTTGCAGTATCCTTCCCCCAGGAGTGGGGAGGGAATGGGGATTTTGCAGTATCCTTCCCCCAGTAGGGTGGGAATGGAGATTTTGCAGTATCCTTTCCCCAGGAGTGGGGAGGGAATGGGGATTTTGCAGTATCCTTTCCCTGGAGTGGGGTGGGAATGGGGATTTTGCAATATCCTTCCCTGGAGTGGGGAGGGAATGGAGATTTTGCAATATCCTTCCCCTGCCACACCCACCAAGCCACGCCCACCAAGCCACGCCCATAGAACCGGTAGTAAAAAAATTTGAATTCCACCACTGAATTGTAGCCTGCATGCTGCCCAAGTGATCAGAACCCATGGAGAACCCATGGCCATATGTAGAGAGGGCTTTCTGTCACATGCACAATGGGAGAGATTGCAGCCTTTCCCCTGTTGATGGCTGAGAAAGATTGGTGATTTTACAATAAACAGCAGGTGAGATCCCCACCAAAGTTTGTGAACGAAGACTGGGAAAAGCATGAGACTACTATACCATCATTCTCCATGACATAATAATGTAGAGCATAGAACATTAGGGTTGGAAGGGATCTTCTAGTCCAATCCCTGCTAAAGCAGGAGACCTTGTATCATTCTGGAAAAAATGGCTCTCCAGACTCTTTTTGAAAACCTCCAGTGATAAAACACCCGCAACCTCTGGAGACAAGCCGCTCCACTGGTTAATTCTTCTCACCATCAGGAAATTTCTCTTTAGTTTTAGGTTGCATCTCTCTTTGATTAGTTTCCATCCATTGCTTCTCCTCCTCCCCTCGGGGGCTTTGGAGAATAGGTTAGCCCAGTGGTGGGATTCAAATAATTTAACAACTGGTTCTCTGCCCTAATGATTTCTTCCAACAACCAGTTCATCAAACTGCTCAGAAAGTTAACAACCTGTTCTCCTCAAGTGGTGAGAACTGGCTGAATCCCACCACTGAGTTAGCCCCCTCTTCTCTGTGATACCCAAGTAATGGAAGATGGCTATCGTATCATCCCTAGTCCTTCTCTTCATTAGTTTTGTTGTTATTGTTAGTTACAAAGTTATGTCCGACACATTGCAACCCCATGGAGAATGGTCCTCCAGGCCTTCCTGTCCTCTACCATCCTCTGGAGACCATTTAAGCTCACACCTACTGCTTCAGTAAGTCCATCCAGCCACCTCATTCTCTGTCGTCTCCTTCTTCTTTTGCCCTCCATCTTTCCCAGCATTAGGCTCTTCTCTAGTGCGTTCTTCCTTCTCATTAGGTGGCCAAAGTATTTGGGTTTCATCTTCAGGATCTGGCCTTCTAAAGAGCAGTCAGGGTTGTTCTCCTCTAGGACTGACCGGTTTGATCGCCTTGCAGTCCAAGGGACTCACAGGAGTCTTCTCCAGCACCAGAGTTCAAAGGCCTCCATTCTTTGGCGTTCAGCCTTTCTTATGTTCCAACTTTCACAGCCAAACATTGCAACTGGGAAAACCATAGCCTTGACTATACACACTTTTGTTGGCATGGTGATGTCTCTGCTTTTTAATAAGCTATCTAGATTTGCCATAGCTTTCCTCCCCAGGAGCAAGCGACTTTTAATTTCTTGGCTGTAGTCCCCATCTGCAATGATCTTGGAGCCCAGGAAAATAAAATCTGTCACTATCTTCATTTCTTCCTCATCTATTTGCCAGAATTCATTAGATTAGATTACCTAATTCCCTCAGTCATTCATCATATGATTTATCTTCCAATTCTTATTATCTTTGTTGCTCTTCTCTGCACTCTTTCTAGGGGTTCAACCAGTGGTGGGATTCAAATAATTTAACAACTGATTCTCCGCCCTAATGACTGGCTGGATGCGCGTGGCTGGGTGGTCATGTGACTGGGTGGGAGTGGCGAACTCAACATCACTCACCACACCTGGCCCCACCTCCTGGCCACTCGCCTCAAAGGCCTCAACAAGATACCATTTTCCTCTCTATTTATTTACTACTACTGAACATTACTTAACAACGGTGGCAAGGAAAATTACAAAATGGAGCAAAACTCACTTAAATCTTGCTTAGCAATGGAAATTTTGGCTCAGTTGTGGCCATACGTCAAGGACTATCCCTAATGAGAATGTAGGATAAGGAGCCTACTTTGCTCACCTCTTTGGGGTAACTTTGAAGAAACATTTCAAGATTTGACTGGAAGTGTAGCGGCGAGATGGTCAGGGAAGTTGTGGGCCTGATGAGCTCCGCAAAAACCCAGACCGACGAACCACTGCCAAGAGGTCTTCGGACCAGAACCGTCCTGTAGGGACGGGGGTGAAGGAGAGGCACCTCGGAAGACCAAGAGGAGCAGGCAAGTCCCTCAATGGTCAGAGGTAGCTCTCTATGACTTGGCGGCGGGGGTGGCAGCCATTGTGGCTTTCACGAAGCTGGGGCAACTGGAATAAGTATTGAGCAGGAGCGGTGATTTCATCGGAGCTTTTTGGAGCCAGGTGAGTGTTAGACAACTCATTATAAAGGAAAAAAAATGTTTAAACTTGGAACCCCCAGCAAGAAAACGGTGGCTAATAAGTATGGGGGGAAGAAAAGAGGACATTGGACTGTATTTTTAAAGAGACAAGAAAAATAACCCGAATAGAAATTTGACTTTCAAACAAAATGATTTGGAAAAATAATTTGGAAATTCTTAAAATGAAAGAAATTACTGCAAGGCTGAGCAAAGGATCGGAAAGGCATAATTAGATCCTTTTTCTCTCCTCTTTTCTATTAACTTTGAGAAAATAATAAAAGAATGGATAATGAATAAGCCTTGTAGCAGAAATGCTTTATAAACAAAGGCAAGAAGAGAAAAGAAAAGACAAGAGCTGTTTAAATCTGGATTGAATTGCAAAATTGACTTGGTACTTTTAAAGCTAAAAAGAAAAAGAGAAACTAGTTAAGATCGTTAATGTTCTGAAACAAAATGGATAACTGCTGAATAACGGAATTGTGGACTGTAAAAGAGACACCATCAGGAGCAAAAACGAACATTGTAACTTGGTCTGTGTTTTGGAAAATTGTGAACATTACAGATAATAACCGTGAGAACTTGTTTGCAAGCGGCTTGAATCTGGGGGAAAATAAGGGGGAAAAAAGAGAAGAATTCAACTGAACTTTTAAATTTGGAATGATATTAACTTAAAAGAGACAAAATGGCACAGGAAATTAGAGAAATGATTAAAGCGATGTACTTGTCATAGAAAATGGAAATAAGACAATTAATTTAATTTAATTTAATTAATCATATTTCTATGCCACCCAACTCCCTAGGGACTCTGGGCGGCTTACAACAGAAATAATACAAACAGTGAACATAATTTAAAAAAAAAACATTATAAAAGCATTTTAAAAACATCAAAAACACATGCACACCATCCATGGCCGGCTCTCGCAAGATTGAACAGCGAGATCAACGGCCCCAGGCCTGCTGGAAAAGCCAGGTCTTCACTTTCCAGAAGGCCAATAGGGTGGGGGTAGTACGGACCTCAGGAGGTAACTGGTTCCAGAGAGCTGGGGCAGCCACAGAGAAGGCCGTCCCCCGCGGGCCCGCCAGCCAGCATTGTTTAGCTGACGGGACCCGGAGGAAACCAACTCTGTGCGGTCGCTGGGAGGTATGTGGTAGAAGACGATCTCGAAGATAGCCTGGCCCTGAGCCATGTAGGGCTTTAAAGGTAATAACCAACATCTTGAATTGTGCCTGGAGACCAATAGGGAGCCAGTGCAGCTCGCGGAGAATTGGTGTAATGTGGGTGTATCTAGGTGCACCCACGATAGCTCACGGAGCTACATTCTGGACCAACTGTAGTCTCCGAACACTCTTCAAGGGTAGCCCCATGTAGAGCACGTTGCAATAATCTAACTGTGAGGTGACAAGGGCATGAGTGACTGTGAGGAGAGCCTCCTGATCCAAGTAGGGTCGCAATAACTACAATGATACATGGGGAATTAAAACCTGAAGATATAAAAAACAGGAAAGAACATGGGCAAGCTGACGAGGATACAAAGAAGGAGAAGCAACACACAGAGTCCGGAGATAAGGAAGATAAAGATAATGAGACTATATGTGAAAATGTATTTGAATATGTGGAGAATAATAATAAAAAAGAGTCTTTTAAAGATTACATTACGATTAACAATGAAAGTAATAAGGAGGATAGAAAGAGACAAAAAGGGAAAGAAGAGTGGAATAGAAAGGATATAAAGAATTTCAATGATTACACTGAGATTTACAGTGAAAAAACCCAACAGAGAGTAAAAGGAAATATAGGGCAGAAGAGAAGAATCCAGAACTTTTATATACAGAATGACAATATTGGGTAACAGTGGGTTAAATAGTGGTGAAATAAAAAAAAAGAGAGAAAAGAGAGGGAACAATGGGCAACACAGGGCAAAATAGGAGAGATCAGGATTTTAAAGGGCAGGAAAGAAAAAGGTAAAAATAAAAGAGAAAAGGAAGAAAAGGAGAAGGAAATGAAAGAGGAATTTGCGGCATAAATTTAGAATTGAAATGGGAATTGTAGTAAGTAATAATGTTAAAGTGTATTATGGTGAAAATGAAATGTATAATAATTGAAATATTATTACTTAGATTTTTGAAATTTAGATAATGATGAGTTTTGGTTTGATTTATGGGGGTGTGTATTAAAACGATTAAGTGAGGATTTGAAATAATGCATAAGGGAAGCAAGTAGAGGATAACAGTCAGAAGATTCTTTAAATTTAATTGAGGAAATTGTAACAGAAGAAATACTTTTAATGACATATTGTGATGAAAGTAGAAATGATTAAGATGTGGGTTGGAGGAACATATGGGGAAATTATGTGATGTATGAAAATAATAATAATAATAATAATAATTATTATTATTATTATTATTATTATTATTATTATTATTATTATTATTTCTTCTATACCGCCCTTCTTCTGCGGGACTCAGGGCGGTTTACAGCCAAGATAAAACATTGCATATAAAATTTAAAAACAATTTTAAAAAATAATTAAATAATTTTGGCCCAAGATATTAAAAACAACCCAATTAAAACCAAATTCAATTAAAACTGAGAGGATGGGATCAAGCCAGCCCAGCTAGATGGAATAGGTGTGTTTTCAGGGCCCGACGAAAAGTCCGGAGGTCTGATATCGTGCGTATCTCAGGGGGTAGGTCATTCCAGAGGGCGGGTGCTGCCACAGAGAAGGCTCTCCCCCTGGGGGTCGCCAGCCGACACTGTCTGGTTGACGGCACCCTGAGGAGGCCCACTCTGTGCGAGCGAACCGGTCGGTGGGAGGCTATTGGCGGCAGAAGGCGGTCTCGCAGATAACCCGGCCCTAAGCCATGGAGCGCTTTAAAGGTGGTCACCAACACCTTTGGTGGAACTAACTTGAACAGGTGTGCTTATATTTGCGTTTTTCTTTTTTTGTGTTTTTTTTCTTTTTTATTAAACGTTTGGATATATAAATAGAAAAGATACTTTTAGAAAGAATTAAGTATATCAAAATGTTGGACTGTGTTACTTAAGAAAATGTAAGCTATAAAATAAGTGGGCTCGCTATTTTTGTAAGAATTGAACAACTGTAACATCATAAAAGTAATTACTTTGATGATGGATTGGGATCTATTATAGAATAGAAGGGAAATTGGAATTTGGTTAAAATTAGAGATGAAAATGAAGGGTAAAATTGGTAAAAAAACAGATGAAAATGAAAACTATGGCAAAAAGGAAGTATAGAATGGTAATCTTAGTTGTAAAAATTAAAAATTGTTTAAATTTGTTAACTGGCCAAATACTCTGATCAACAAAAATATATTGTATGTTTGTGTGTGTGTATGTGTGTGTGTGTGTATAAAATAAAGAAAAACTTTTTACAAAAAAAAAAAGAAGAAACATTTCAAGACTTGAAAGATTTTGAGCGCAGGTGGTGGTGATGTCACCAAAACGGGTCTGCTTCTCTTCTCAGTTGGTGGGGCAGCCGCACTTGGCCGAAGGCCACCAGAGGGAGGCAGGGAATTTGAATGAGGGTGGTACTTTCAATGAGAAGGCCCTTCGGTCGTTTCTCACACGAGGAGACTGGATGCTATAAAGCCTCTGCGGCCTCATGTGGTGCTACCTGGCTGCCTCAGGAGTGAGGGTGAATAAAGAAGCCAGCCGGCAGGCTGAAACATCGCTTGCTTTGCTCTCCCGCCTCCACTCATGCAAGTTTCACTGCCTTTTCTCTTCCCGCATGGCCCTCCCGATCTTTGAGAATGTGGCTCCCTAAATGGGAAAGCTGGCTGTGAAAGGAAGAGAGGCTAAGTGAGCTGGATCCAGTTGCTTCCCGGCTCCCCTTGTTTCAGAAGCACCAACATCGTACTCTCCTCTCTTTGCTAGTGGTTGCCCCCTTCTCCCTCTCCCTCCCCACTGCTGGGTGATCCCGTGTAAAGAAGGGGGTGGCTTCTTTACACGGGACAGAATGCAAGTTTGGTGCTTCTGGAATGAGGGGAGCCGGGAAGCATCTGGGTCCGGCTCACCCGGCCTCTCTTCTTCTCATCACCATGTGTGCTGCCGCTGCCATTCTATAGGGCAGGGGGCAACTGGAAGGCAAGCAGGCGAGGAGCAGAGTGCAGCTAGGCCTGGACCACAGGTGCCACGTGGTCCAGGTGAGCTGCGAAGGCAGGCAAGCGAGTGAGGGAGCCAGAGAGCAGCCAGAGAGCAGCTGAGCTGCAGGCATGACTCTTGGCCAAGGCAGATAAGGAGTGGATGGGAGGGGCGTGGTGGGGCCAGCCAGTGGTGGGATCAGCTGGTTCGCCGAAGTGCACAAAAAATTAACAAATGGTTCGGCTGAACCTGTGCGAACCGGCTAAATCCCACCACTGGATTCAACATCATTTTTGTTATCGTGGTGACCAGAACTGAATGCAGTATTCTAAATGTGGTTTCATCAGTGCAGTATAAAATGGAACTATCACTTTTTTCTCTTTCTTATCAACTTAACAATTGTTGATAAAAAAAAACCAAAATCTCTGGACCGTGGATGTTGCAGCACCTAGAGACAGCAGAATAGATGAGAAAGAACTGGAGAAAAATCACAAAATAAAACAGATGCAAATAAGAGTAGAACAACTGTGGGAAAAGAAGCCAAAGATAGTAGATGCCTTGAGTGCAATCCCAAAACCTTTGGCACATCACCAGAGGTTGAACACCATTGTCATTGACAAAATCCCAAGTAATCCATTGCAAAAGGTAGCTTTACTTTGAATAGTTTACTGCGCTGATACCTTTGACACCATCAAACAATAACATCTGCCTATCCTAAATCCTTGGGAAGGACTTGGCGAGTGGACAGAAATGACAAATCTACTCTAAATGACCAATAATAATAATAGTTTATTAAATTTGTATGCTGCTCAGCTCCCAGCAACCCCGATTAAAGTTGGGAATCTCCAACTTTAAGGTAATCAAAGCAAGATAAAATTGCTTCAGGATGTGTCTCTTTTTATAGAAAAATAAAACAAAGAGGCACATATTTATTCTAGCTCTGATTTCGGCATTCTCTAGCTGTAATGTTACGGTAACACCTTGTTTTGTCGTGTTCTTATTTCACAGTACAAGTTAAGAAATTGCTTTTATTGCCATTTTAAGTAATAGTCTAAAATTACATTTTTCCTTCTAGAGTCTTCTTAACTATAATATTAATTTGGAACATACCATTCTTTTGTATAGAGATTTGGGACAATGGGGGCTAATTTGTAGCATATTGGAGCTCTTTTGCTATTTGGCCAGAACATCAAATTTTCTTTTTTCTTTTATCTTTTTACTCAAGTTGCCAGCTGGAACATTATGATTGTAAACACTGGTCATTTTCATTTTTATTCCATTCACTTTGTGGAAGGGTATTTGATTAGTATTTTTCATTCATTTACAAAAATTCATTTATAACACAATCTTTAGTCTCCATTACTGTTAGAAGAAATCTCCTTCTAGGTTCTGCTCCAAGTGGGGAAAAAGACACTGGAAACATGGAGACTGCTTGGAAAGATGGTGTAATGGTGGACAGGATCACATGGCTTGAGTTCCTGAACAGAAAAAGGGGCAGATACAGGGAGTCCTTGGGTTTTTATGCTCTCTCTGGCTTTGCATTTCCTGGGGCCCCGAAAGTGTATCCTGATTGGTTGTCAGACTCCCAGGGGGTGGGGGTCTTAGCTAGCCTTGCTGGCTGATGGTCACATGTGCTTCCCAGGTCACATGAGGTGAGTTTCTGCTGCTTTTGTGTAGAGGGCTAATCCTATCTTTGTTGGATCTTTGACAATTCCTACTATGGCTCTGCCTGAAGGAGGTAGATCTTTGTTATGTAGAAGAGACTGGCCCAGGCCTTAATGGCCCATTGACAAAGGGTGGGGGCAGGAAGATGGGAGCTGCTTCAAAACATGCTTATCCATTTCTCATCCAGGGAAATATAATATTTTGCCTTTTTCATATTTCCTTTCACTCTTCCAGGAAAGGGGTGGGTGCTAACTTCCTACATTATGATTGCGCTATATTTTCTCTTTAAATCTAAATGACTATTGATGACAATTTTGCAATTAATTTTCTCTATTCATATATTATACAGTCTCTTTTAACCCCCTTGTTTGCAACAATTATTCTTGTATATGTATTTTTGCACCCTTTTATCCATAGATAATTGATCTGCCAATCTTTTTTCCCCCAAATTTTCCATCAGCTGTGAAAGTTGAAGGAGCTTCTTAAAAGAGACAAAGAGGAAAGGAGATCAAGTTGGAACATTATTTAGAGAGATTGAAGATCAAGATTCTCAAGAGCAAAGAGAAGGAATCTAAAATCGGTTTATTTCATTAAATATACCGGTATATATACACCAGTGGTGGGTTCCTCCCGGTTCCGCCGAGCTGGTAGCGGTGACGATATGACGTCACTGAACTGGTTCTGCCCCCGCCCCCCCACGTTATTCTTACCTTTTATTTGGCCCCACCCCCAATCTATTGCTGCCTCCTGAGTCCCAGCTGATCGGCTAGAAAGAAAAGAACTGTTTAAACTCTTGCCGCAGGGCTTCAAAGGGCCGCCCTACAGCTGATCAGTGGTAAAAGGCAGTTTGGTGGTAGACCAGTGCCTCCAAAAACAAATGAGTAGACCGATGCCTGCAAAAATAAATGGGTAGACTAGTGCCTGCAAAAATACGTGAGTAGACCAATGCCTGCAAAAATAAATGGGTAGACTGGTACAGTTCTGCAAGCAGTTGAAAGCCTGGTAGACCAGTACCTCTGCTAAATCCTAAAGAATTGTCACATGACCAACAAGCCATGCCCACAAAATAAGCCATGCCCACAGAACCAGTAGTAAAAAAATTTAGAACCCACCCCTGATACACACACAGAGAGGGAGCCAGGGAGTAAGTGAGGGGGAGGGGTGAGAGTGTGTTGTTTCTGATAAATTGTTGGATTTTTGCTGATGACTAAAAATGAGGTTTTAAAGAGTTGTTTATAAACTAGAAATGAGTTATGGTACTACCAGAGAAGGTGATAAGTTACTGAAATTGTTTGTATTTGTCTGAAGAATTGATAAACAATTTATTTATATATCATGTAAAAAGCAAAGACAGTTCATGCCAAAAAAACCTTATTTCATTCTTTGACAAAGTGACTTAATTAGTTACCAGATAAATGCTGTGTACATAGTATACTTGGATTTCAGTAAGGCATTTGACAAAGTAGACTACAATCTACTTCTTAGTAAATTAGAAAAATGTGGGTTAGACAGCATCACCATCAGATGGATCCAGTGGTGGGATTCACCCGGTTTGCACCAGTTTGGCAGAACGGATAGCTAATTTTTTGTTGGGTTCGGTGAACTGGCCCCAAAATGGCCCGACATTCACATGCCTCCAATCTCTTGCTTGCTGCAATCTAGCTTTGCATCAAGCAAGGAGGTTGGAGGCACATGAATGCACACTAGTCTGGAGGCTCAAAAAAATGGGTTTTTTTCCCCGCTCCTGGATTTTTGCTGCCAGACTGTTTAATTTTTTTTTTAAAGCTTACTTGATGCAGAATGGGAAGGATCTGATACTGATACTGATGTAATTTACACATATTGTTTGAATCATGATATTTTTTCTACTTGAGCAATACCAGCTTATTTTTGTGATATTTTTTCTTGTTCCCAGCTATTGGCTTGTCTTTTACAATTTTTCCTTTTTCTTTCAATTCTAATTATTGCCTACTCTTTATTCTATAATTACCTCTGGTGATTGTAGTAATATGTTATAAAACTTTGCATTCTTTATTACATGTTCTTGCTTGGTTATTGTACAATATCTTGTAATCTTTGATAAAGGGTATTAACGTCTGTAAATAAATATTATTATTATAATGTATGAAAACATTGTAAAAACGGTCATTAGGGAAGAGAACCGGTTGTTAAATTATCTGAATTCCACCACTGCATGGATCTGTAACTGGCTTACAAACCACACTCAAAATGTAGCCCTTAATGGAACTACTTCTACATGGAGGGAGTACCCCAAACTTCTGTCTTAGGCCCAGTACTCTTTAACATCTTCATAAACAATTTAGATGAGGGAATAGATGGGGAACTCATCAAATTTGCAGATGATGCCAAGCTGGCAGGATTAGCCAATGTGGCTCAACAACAGCAACTGTGAGAGGGATCTCGAAGTCCTAGTAGACAGCCACTTACATATGAACCAGCAGTGTGCAAAAAAGCCAATGCAATCCTAGATTGTATTAACGGAGGGATAGAATCAATATCACATGAACTGTTAGTACTGCTTTAATACCTTGGTAAGATCACATTTGGAATACTGCATCCAGTTTTGGTTGCCACAATATAAAAAAAATGTTAAGACTCTGGAAAGAGTGCAGAGAAGAACAACAATCTTCAAATATGGCTCGTCTGCCTGGAATCCACACTGTATATCGGACATTAATACAATTGAGCAAGTCCAGAGGTATTTCACGAGAAGAGTACTCCACTCCTCTGCTCACAATAGAATACCTTATGCCACCAGGCTTGAAATTTTGGGCTTGGACAAGCTTGAGCTATGCCGCCTACGGTGTGATCTAAACATAGTACACAATTATCTACTACATACCTGTCAATGACTGATTCAGCTTCAGGCAAATAATACACAGGCAAACAATAGATACAAACTCAAGGTAAACTGCTCCAAACTTGATTGCAAAAAATACGACTTCAGCAATAGATTGGTCAATGCCTGGAATGCTCTACCTGACTCCGTTGTTACTTCCTCAAACCCCCATAGCTTTAACTTTAAACTGTCTACTGTAGACCTCACCCCAGTGGTGGGTTGCCCCTGGTTTGGACCGGTTCTATAGAACCGGTAGTAAAACCGGCGGGAGGCTCTGCCCACCAACCCTGACATCATCAGAACGCTTCTACGCATGTGCAGAAGAGCGCGCATACACACTTGCTTTGCTCACACGTGCGCAGAGCCCCGTTGCGAACCAGTAGTAAAGGTAGGTAGAACCCACCTCTGCCTCACCCCATTCCTAAGAGGTCTGTAAGGGGGCGTACATAAGCGCTCCAGCATGCCTATTGTCCCTGTCCTACTGTCCCCGTTTATTTGTACTCATTTCATGTGCTCATGTCCATGTTTATACTTATACCTGATATCTCGTACATTTATTTATTTGTTCAACTTGTACGCCTCCTTTCTCTGAAGACTCAAGGCGTACATGTTTGACAAATTAAATAAAATAAATAAAATAAACAAAGATGATTCCCTAATCATCTAAACATATGAAGAACCATTGCAGGAATCGGGTATATCTAATCTAGGGAAAAGAAGGACTGGGATGACATGATAGTAGTATTCCAATATTTAACAGCCTGCCACAAAGAAGGTCAACATATTTTTCCAAAGCACCAGAAGACAGGACACAAAACAGTGGGTGGAAAGTAATCAAGGAGAGAATCAATCTAGAACTAAGGAGAAATTTCCTGACAGTGAAAACAATTAATCAGTGGAACAGCTTGCCTCAGAAGTTGAGGGAGTTCTATCACTGGAGGTTTTTGAGAAGAGATTGGACAACCATTTGTCTGAAATAGTATAGGGTTTCCTGCTTGAGAAATGGGATTGGACCAGAAAACCTCCAAGGTCCCTTCCAATTCTGTTGTTCTTGTTATATATTTATCAAATTTAGGAACCACTCATTTCCCTCACAGAGTATGAGTAAGTTATACGCACTGAGAGAAAGAGAGAGTATTCTGAACTAGATGCAAGGTTTAGGGATGGGGGTAGTTCTCCTTTTCTCCAGGGCTGACATCAGTTGGTGTTGATCCGGGGAGGAGAAATCATTTGCTCTAGGCTAGGTCTTTGCTTTGTGGAGCATCACAAGGTTCCATTTTTTTTCCCTCCCCTTCTTTTCAACATAAGGTGACCAGACGTCCCGCTTTTGGCGGGACAGTCCCGATTTTTAGCAATTTGTCCTGTGTCCCGCGGCGTTTTAAAAAAGTCCCGATTTTTCATTCTGCCTCCTGAGTCCAGGCTGCCTGAGTCCCAGCTGATGGCTACAGGAAAAAAAAATTGTTTAAACTCTTGCTGCGGGGCTTCAAAGGGCCGACCTACAGCTGATCAGTGTTAAAAGAAAACACCCATGCCTGCAAAAATAGAAAAAACAGCCCCTTACAGCTTCCGCATAGGTTAATTGGCTGCAAAGAGTTCCTAGAGCAGATTTTTTCCCCCTAGCTATACTGAAAAAGCAAAAGCGAAAGTAAAGCTGCAACGTGACAAAATGAGGCAGAGAGAGATTTCTTTTTCTTTTTCTTCACCAAAAAAGGTAGGTGTAAACAATGAGAAATTTAGGGCAAAAGAGGAGAGTTCAAGATTTTAAAACACAAAAGAAAAAAAGCTCTATTTAACTAGGGAATTGTAATAACTGAGATACTATTAATAATTGTATATTGTGTTGAAAGCAGAAATGGTTAAGTTGTGGTTTGGAGGAATATATGGGGGGAATTATTTGGTTTATTATTATTGGTAAATATAATTAATTGATTTGTAAGAAATTGGATTGCATGGAAATAATTGGAATATTCATGTTCATATTGATTAATATACAAAAAAGATAGTTATATAACTAATTGATTTATATTAAAATGCTGAATTTGTATTAAACAACTGTATTACATAATTACATAATTAACCAATGTGAGGATGGATATAAAAATAGATGACAATGGGAAGGGGTATAATATAGAATTATGGAAAAATGGAATTTGATTAAGATTAGAGATGAGGATGAAGGGTAATATTGGTTTTTAAAAAAAATAGATGAGGAATAAATATGGCAAAAAGGAAATATAGAAATTGTAAATTTAATTGAAATGACTAAACACTGTTTAAATTTGTGAACCAGCCAAATATTCTGTTCAAAGAAAATACATTGTATGTTTGTATGTGTGTTTCTAATTATTGCTATTTATTCATATTTGTTCTCTTTTATTCTTTAAAGTTTAACAATTCATTCTTTATCTTAATATCTTTATATTTGCTTGGGGTTGGCTTTCTTCCCTTTCATCTTTTTTATTGTACAGCAATCTTTCTCCTCAAACCTACCACCTCTCTCTTTTCTTTCCTTCTTACTTTCTCTTCCCCCCCCTCTTCTTCTCCCTACTTCCTCTTTCTTTCTCCTTCTCCTCCTCTCTTCCCCCCTCTCTTCCTCTCACTCCTACTCTAATTTCCCTTCCTTCATCCCTCTCTTTTGCTGTATCCTTTAATGCATATGGACTACTCAGAGGGCTGAAAAAGTTATTTTTGACTGGTCCTCACACTTTTGACCAGTCCTCAAACTTACGACTGTCCTTACATTTTTTGCCCTATCTTATCACCATGGTGAAGAGAAGCAGTTGTGAAATGAGAGACATGGTTGTTAAGAATGCTGCATGGGCATAAATGTGAGGA